>CAIGRF010259352.1:16663-32371 GCA_903798235.1 Fraxinus ornus
ATAAAAATGTTTTTTTTTTCTGCTAAAAAAATTAAATGGGCTGGGGGCTAGACCGGGCTCTCCCTCCAAATCCGTCCTTGTAATGTCACACGAAACTAAGCAAAGATGAAATCAGAAACCTTGTCATACAGACCTAAATTGTTTATCGGGATAGGAACTCAAAATTCCTATCCCCTTATAAACGTGTAACATCTACAATGTGTTTAGCCAATGTGAAACTTTATCATTATGGTCTCTCGAGAAATAATCTATTCCCTCCTCTTACGCGCTATTAAAGTTCAACACTTTTACTGACGAGACGCTACCATCTATTGTGGACGCAACCAATTACAAAATTTTTGGCCATTGCAATCGAACTCGAGCCCACCTGGTTCATTAGACCGCATTAAAAATTCATCTAAGTGCCTAAATTGATACCAACTAATCTCTAATTAAATTTATTTTCACATCCCACGTTTAATCCATGTGAAATATGTCTGGAGATAAAAATTAACGGGGAGATGCTAGAAGAACTAACCCATTTACTATATGGGTTACTACATCGTCAAGTGGCGCCCCCCTATTGGAGGGGTGGCGGAATAATCACGGTAAATCTATTCAGATTACATCACACGTTAATTTGGATTATTCTATGTGTACTAACCCATTAACTACATGGGTTACTACATCGCCAAGTGGCACCCCCCTATTGGAGGGGTGCCGGGAAATTAACGTGTGATGTAATCTGAATAGATTTACCGTGATTATTCTGTTCTGTTATACTGAAGCTAATTTTACCGTTAGGTTATCTTGTCGTCAATTGACATGACTGGTTATTTGTACATGGTTTGTATATGTACCGTGGAATCTTTCTGTGTGATAGGTGATATACTGATATTTCTTAGGTGAATTCCCCTTAGGGACCCCTATACCTAGTGTTAGAGATGCTTTATGATAGGGGCTCAGAAAGAAAAGACACTACTCCTCTCTCTCTCTCTCACACACATATACACACACTTACTTTAGCCCTTGTTTATCTTATTATTTACAAAAATACATTTTTGCTTTCTTGTTTACCTATTCACAATTTTAATAAAATAATATTATATGCAAACTCAATATTTCTCCTTAACCATACATTTTTCGTCAATCTACTACTTCAAAATGCATTTTTTAAAGAAAATGGGGGGTCAAACATATTCTTAAGAATTTTTAAAATTCATTTTTTCATTTATTTACTCGTATCATTGTCTAATAATCCCCTGGTTTTCCAGGGGATTCAAGTTGAATTTCCCTTGTTTGAGCCCTATTTTTGCGGAAAATTAGTTTTTTAATACCGATTTTTTATAAAAATGTGTGATTAAGAAGTAGATTTTTTTTTTGTTTATGTGTAAAATTATTAATTGGGAAAATGCGTAGTTGAAAACAAGTTTGGAACAAAAAAAATGAATTTTCAGATAATAAAACTGCATGAACTTAATTTTAATTAAAAATATATATCGCACTATAATTTTATCAAAGTTACTCGTTTTTATCAAATTCGCAATATTAATTTTAAATAACAGACTAATTTCCTTATATAGTCCATGTTTGGTACACATTAAAATTTTCATTCTCATTTTTTACTCATTTTCAAGCACACATTCTTCAATAAATTAATATTTTACATCACATCAATAAATTTTCTTTCTTTTTCAACCATACATTCTCCATCAATATATATTTCAAAATACATTTTTTCAAAATAATGTGGCTCAAACACACTCATAATAAGTTGGAACTTTATTTTTATTTTTTGACTTCTTAAACACTATCAATCATGTTTCATACGAACGTTTTTCTTTTACTAGAAATCGAGTTAGGCAGCGACAAGTATCGATTCAAATAAGCAAGATTGTTTCTGTTTGGTTCACAATAGTTTTTTCAGGAGAATATTTCCATTTGTAAGGATCCAATCAATTCTTCGAAAAGAGAAAGATAGAACAATTATCAATGAGATAATTGATTAATGGTGTGTTTGGTATATATTTTAATTTAATTGAAATTGAAAATATAGTCGTTATTGGGTCTCACTCGTCTAATAAAAATTAACAATAACAGATAATTTTTCAATTTTAATCCGATTTTAATCTCTACCGAACACGCCCTAAGTTATATATACCCAATTGGCCAAAGCCAATCTTTTCAATACAATTAGCTAGATGTACTTATTATTTTTAATAATGTCAAGTTCCAATTATTTGGTTTCGATGTCGGCAGACACATATGCTTCTCTCTTTTTAAAATAAAAAAGAGTTGTGCTGCTCTACCAGACCTGGTAAAGGTCTGGTAGAGCAGCTGTGAGGAGGGAGGTGTGTTTTTTACATTTTGGGGGGTGGTTTTATGAGGTGGGTCCCACCTCATGTGAGGCAAAGGCCTCTATCAGGCCTCTACCAGGCCTGGTAGATGAGACTTTCTCAATAAAAAATCACCTAACTAACCTGTGAAATATCGACACACACACACATCTCGATTGGTCTATTGACCATGGAGGCAAAAGTATATTCCTACGGAGACTAGATCACTTGCAGTGATTGACATTTTGAATGTTAATCGACGGTATTAATGAAAAATTAAATTAAGCTCATGTTTGACAACTATTATCTCAAAATTCTTTAATTATCATACTCATTTCAATCACACATTTACACAATTAAATATTTTATACGTAAATTCAAAAATTTCCCTACTTTTTAATCACTCAATTTTCCCGAAATAATGGTCATCAAACATCGGCTAAATTTCATTTGCTATAATGCCTAATTTTGTTAAAAAATTTATTGTCTTATCCAAAAAAAAAAAAAAAAAATTAAATTTATTATCACTGAAATGAAAAAATAAAAATATTTAAATGTGATCATAATTAGTTTAAAACAGAAAGAGGGAGAGGAGAGGGGGAGCAGTTGTTCTGATTTTTATATTTAGATTAAAAAACGTAGAACTTTGTGTAACCTATACTTATGATACATTTGTGACCTTACACAATATCCTTTTCTTTATATTTTATTATGACAATTCAGCAATCATTTTTTTTATTTTTTTTGTTAAATTAGTGTACCAAAAACATGTCCAAGTGTTACAAACCCTACCAACTTGAACTCTCTCGACCTTTGATAGAGACAATTCATGTAAGTACATGCTGGAGGCATCTCTTCACTTTTATGATGACAATGATACAAAAGCATGACCCACATAATTAATCAAGATTTGATATATATGACTATTTTTTCATTTATTCGCTTATACTTGCCATATTTTATCTTGGATATATTCATTGGATTCGTAAGAATACAAAATTGGCGAGTATGTTTTGTTGTTCTGCACCGTCGCACCTATACGGTCAAGAAAACTCTCATCTAGATGGTATTTTAGACGTACGTGAACGTCCAGGACCACATGGTTCAATTTTGTGGCAACAAACTATTAAGTGAGAGAATATGGTCGGAAACTTCACATTTAACTTAATTCGATAGAGGAAATATGGTATCAGCATATGATGCTCTCCAATAATGAGTCGTGGAGAGCATACGGTTCTAGCTGCAAACCCTTTATACATAGTCACCGCGACTGTATGCTCACATGAACATTTCACGGAGAAACGCAACTCATCCGTGGTTCCACATTCAACTTTCTCGCAACCTCTGCAACCTTAAATAGCTATCCTCCTGAGTCGGGGCTCGCACACTTGTGCAACTATGTGATTCTGCACGTTAGTCGTGAAACCGCTGCTGTAGTTTGCTACGAATATTCTCAATCATTGTGAGAATTGGTAACTATTGATCCTTCTTAAATGATACATTGAGAGACTCCGTATTGATTGACGTCATCGTGTTATATCGACGTCCTGAAAAATGTGAACGCGCCCAATGTTTAATCCCCATTTTTGTTAGGTATTCCTATGTCGGGAATGATTACTTTCTATTTCCACTATGAACATATTACATTCTCAACACAGTAAACTTCAGCCACTTTCCTGAACAAGGAAATGATGTCTTTGTCCCGATGCATCGTTTTCAGATTGCCTTATATATGGTACATGCAATATCCATGATGTGTATCAAGAAAATCTTCAACAATACCATTTATTATAGACGGTCCCCAATCAGTTAAAAAGGCACTTTTCCAATCACTTTCCTCAACTCTGTGAAGAACCAACGTGTCGACGATTATTCTTGCTATCGATTATTTTGAATGCAATATGGTAAATTTGGATGTTGAAATCATGACATGTAACAACAATTAATTTATCTTTGTATCTAGCTTTTAGAGTTGTACCATTAACTAGAATTAGGGGTCGCATCACATTTCAAAATCCCCGAATGCATTGTCCAAAAACGATGAAGAAAAACTTAAAAGCAATTCTCGCTCTTCGTCTCAATACAAAATGATGAGCTGTGATTAGTTGTCCCAATATTATGGCAATATCTGGTCAATTTAGTATAACTCTCATCAGCCGAACTCATTAAATTTTTCAACTCGCATTTTTTGGCCTTATGGGTCTTCTGGTAGCTTATGACCACTCTGTACTCCCGACGGTCGTCGTTAATAATATCAAAGGTCTATAGATCGCCCGTAGTTTCTAACACTTGTGCATTATTCTCGACCAATAAATCGTGCTCGAGCTTGCTTATGATCATTTCGATGAATTTCAATTTCGCAAGTATGTACTAGTGTATACTTACGATCTACAAATAACTCATACGTGTCCATCTTCTTCGCTCACAAACACCAACGACAGCCGTCGTCGACCCGGACAATCGTCAACAATGACTTGTTTGATTTTTTTCACTTTGAGTTCAAAGTTGTATTTCAGCGCAATTCGGTGCACAACTTTATGAAAATCTTTCTTTGTTTCAAATATTTGCTCGACATACAAATCCTCATCATCGGGAACCACACGCGAAGAATTAGATGACGGTCCACTCAATCTAGCTCCTACGCTCTCGCCTTTCTTATGTCTCTAACGAGATAAAGCATTCAAATTCTCATTTGTAAATTTATTTTCATTCTTGTTGTCGTGAACTACAGACGAAATTCTGTGTGTAACAGCGAGATCACGATTAGGAACAACTGTTTCGGGAATAACCACATCATCTCACGAGCATTCTCCATCGTGTCCCAAAAATCATTGCCATTGTGATCCCTTCCATCCAAATCTTCGTGTTCACTTTCGACGACATTCTTCCTCAATAAAGTCATAAAAAAAAAATCGTTTGCATTTTGTTAAATTCAAATAGATAATTCGCTTCAGCATCATAAGCAACCTTCATAGGTGGAATCGACATAGATGAATGCTCGTTGAATTGAAATCTCATTTCCATACCGTACTGAGAGGGATCGACTTTCAGCTTATTTTGTAAATTAGTACATTTTCGCATATGATGTACTCGATGCTAAGGAAATTGGAATACCACCACGTATATCACTCGTCCATTTTCACACCCATAGATCTTTTTCATCCAATTTGAAATCACTAAAGTAATAGTCAAAAAATCGGCCCAACCACTAGACAACTGAATTTTTTTTAAAAAAAGTTAACAGCCTAGTTACAGAGTCGGTTGTTTCGGCTGTAACATCTTATTGTTTTGTTTGTTAACAGTCGGTTGTCGAGGGTGTTAACATTGGCCGAAATCATTGCCATGAATATTCACGCAGATGAATGTTTTTCTTGTTTATTTTTTTAAAAAAATTATAAATCTGTTAAAAAAATTTATCTACGTGTTAATTTATGTCGAAATAAAATTTATCTATTAAAACGTATACTAATTTAATGAGAACGAAATTTAACACATAAATATATTTACCGATTCGAAGTGATAGATGTAAAAAAAAAAAAAATTATTGTTCGGCGTTTGATCAATTTTTGAAATTTTGAAGTTGAAGCAGATAAAAAATGAGATAGTATTGTCTTTTAAATATATTATTTTAATTGTATTGTTTATTTAAGAACATCTTTTTCTTTTATCATTCAAAAGGCCATTGTGAAAATATGCAATTATTGAAAATTCAATGTGAAAATTATGGAGCTTGATCAAGCCAATTTTGAAAATACTCCCTTTGAAAACAGTGAGGTTATGGTTAGTTGTGGTTTTTTTTTTTTCAATTTTTTTCTTTGAATTTATCCTCTAAAATGCTATGGAAACACACAAGTATTATACACGACATTTTCTCATTTTCAAGAAACAAAAGTATTCTAATCAAGTATATATATACAAACTCCAAAGAAGAAAGCATCTTCTTTTAGAAAAAAGTTCTACTTTAGACATTGAGGAATTTGATGGAAGAAAAATATAAAGAACTTAGAATTAGGCAATGACATTAGATCTCTAACATATATATATGAAACACGATAATCTTAAAAAGGAAAAATCATGCATTCATACTTCATAGCTGCAACTGGCCTGTATAACGACACAAACAAATCAAGTATTAAACATAAACTTCGTTGGACCTAACCGTCCGTTAAATTATCATCATTCTACGAGGAAATTTTTATTGAATATTAAGCCCCCGTTTGGTTTGGATTAAAAACCAATCAAAATTACTCAAATTCAGCAATTAATATTAACCACACATTTCATGGGATCCACAGCTTTTCAACCACCAATTTCATCAACTTTTATCAAAATATAATTTTAATCCCTACCAGACATGGGCTAGATTTTGATGGAAATCGTGTTGATGTCTAAATATCTCGTTGAACAAATTTCAAGTTTGAAGCTTAAAAACCTTGATAATCAAAATAATAAATATAAATTCTTACGAAGTAAAACTCTTGATGAGAGTTAAAATTCCAAAGAACTATGAATATATCCTCAAATATATAATTTACATGATTAAAGTTTGTAATATATCCATGCGATGAAAAAAATAGTTACCGTTTTCGATTAGTCTTTTCTTAGAAAGTGATGGCCTATCTTACAAGTTTTCATTTTCTTTGTTTGTTCCTAGAAGAGAAGAAAAAATTCATCTTCTCATTCTGTTGTCTTTTTCTTGCATTAACTCTTCTGAATTGTCTATTTTCTCATGAAAACAAATACTAAAAGACAGATTTGGGAAAGAAAATAATATTTTATCGTAAAATGCTGCATACATGAACACAATTGAAGGAAATAATGAGTAAAAAGATAAACGTGGTGGCTAGGATAAAATATGTAAGATAAGAAACGGAGACACGCCAACAAGTGAAGGCACCATGGTTGGATAAATTAAGGGAATGCCAACTTAAATTGGGTGTAGGAGACATATTTTATTTAGATTAAAAGTACGTTCGTTCGTAAAAATGACACGATCTCAACAAAAATTAGCACAAGGTGTTATAGTTGTTAGTGCAAGTGTTATGCTCTAAATCCAATCAATTTTGGACAGTCATACTTTGGTGATA
The DNA here is from genome assembly GCA_903798235.1 of Fraxinus ornus. NCBI lineage: Eukaryota > Viridiplantae > Streptophyta > Magnoliopsida > Lamiales > Oleaceae > Fraxinus > Fraxinus ornus. Next base: position 24,066 of record CAIGRF010259352.1, read on the forward strand.
TTACCGTGAAACTATAATCACGGTAAACGAACAAGTTTGATTTTGTCATATCACGTGACATTTTTCGTCATATGTATTGTCCCGACATATTGTTAGATATCAATCTGGAATGACAAATGTGAATTGGTGATAAATTAAAAGGGATATTTTAATTTATTGATTTTGATTAGATCAAAATAATAATTCACGTCGTTAGGTATCGTGATTGGAAACTTGATGGGTCACACACAAAAGGAGTCAGAAGAATGAGATTCACCAATTAATTAATTAATAAGTGCTGGACAATTAATTAATTGAGTTGCTTGTAAATATACCATAATTATTAATGAGTTTGCAGAATTCATTAAAAGTATTATTCTAAATACAATTTCTATTTAATTATAAAGCATATCCGTAGTGAAAATTTAAAAATAATTTATTTTTCGCTGTGCATGATTAAATAAATTCTCAACAGTTAGATCTTATTATTTATATTGTTTAGTAGCGTACTCAAATTGCAAGAGAGAAAAACATTCATGTAAGGATCATTTGGGGTTACAAGCCCTACATACTAGAAAACAACAGGGGGTTCATTACAACATCAAATCTGATCAACACTCACTCAAATTGTCCTTATTTTATCACTTTGTTTTGTTCATAAATTGGACGGATAAGAAATAAGCAATTATAAATCTCATTGTCAGCCCCATCCAAGGGGACTGTTCTCGCGGGGCCGGCTGACAGTGTAGCCGTGTAGGACGGTTTGCGGTTGCGGCCGGTGGGGCCGGTATGTGGCGAAGAGCAAGAGCAAGAGCAAGGCCGCGTGACATAACATTGAATTGCCTTGTCTCCTTTGTCAAGAGAGACGTTGATTATTAATAAGGTGGTGTCCTCATGTGATGCACCTATGCTATGGTCAGTCCAAATGTGGAAAACTCGAACAGTTGAAGTCTGAAGGACCACTGCCATTAATATACCTNGAAGAGAAGAAAAAATTCATCTTCTCATTCTGTTGTCTTTTTCTTGCATTAACTCTTCTGAATTGTCTATTTTCTCATGAAAACAAATACTAAAAGACAGATTTGGGAAAGAAAATAATATTTTATCGTAAAATGCTGCATACATGAACACAATTGAAGGAAATAATGAGTAAAAAGATAAACGTGGTGGCTAGGACAAAATATGTAAGATAAGAAACGGAGACACGCCAACAAGTGAAGGCACCATGGTTGGATAAATTAAGGGAATGCCAACTTAAATTGGGTGTAGGAGACATATTTTATTTAGATTAAAAGTACGTTCGTTCGTAAAAATGACACGATCTCAACAAAAATTAGCACAAGGTGTTATAGTTGTTAGTGCAAGTGTTATGCTCTAAATCCAATCAATTTTGGACAGTCATACTTTGGTGATATTACCGTGAAACTATAATCACGGTAAACGAACAAGTTTGATTTTGTCATATCACGTGACATTTTTCGTCATATGTATTGTCCCGACATATTGTTAGATATCAATCTGGAATGACAAATGTGAATTGGTGATAAATTAAAAGGGATATTTTAATTTATTGATTTTGATTAGATCAAAATAATAATTCACGTCGTTAGGTATCGTGATTGGAAACTTGATGGGTCACACACAAAAGGAGTCAGAAGAATGAGATTCACCAATTAATTAATTAATAAGTGCTGGACAATTAATTAATTGAGTTGCTTGTAAATATACCATAATTATTAATGAGTTTGCAGAATTCATTAAAAGTATTATTCTAAATACAATTTCTATCTAATTATAAAGCATATCCGTAGTGAAAATTTAAAAATAATTTATTTTTCGCTGTGCATGATTAAATAAATTCTCAACAGTTAGATCTTATTATTTATATTGTTTAGTAGCGTACTCAAATTGCAAGAGAGAAAAACATTCATGTAAGGATCATTTGGGGTTACAAGCCCTACATACTAGAAAACAATAGGGGGTTCATTACAACATCAAATCTGATCAACACTCGCTCAAATTGTCCTTATTTTATCACTTTGTTTTGTTCATAAATTGGACGGATAAGAAATAAGCAATTATAAATCTCATTGTCAGCCCCATCCAAGGGGACTGTTCTCGCGGGGCCGGCTGACAGTGCAGCCGTGTAGGACGGTTTGCGGTTGCGGCTGATGGGGCCGGTATGTGGCGAAGAGCAAGAGCAAGGCCGCGTGACATAACATTGAATTGCCTTGTCTCCTTTGTCAAGAGAGACGTTGATTATTAATAAGGTGGTGTCCTCATGTGCTGCACCTATGCTATGGTCAGTCCAAATGTGGAAAACTCGAACAGTTGAAGTCTGAAGGACCACTGCCATTAATATACCTCGACTGCGTTCAATGAGAGATGATGGCTCATACTGAAACATATTGGACCACGCCTATGGTTTAATATAGAGGGTTTAAGACAAAAATTTGGAAAGGTTGACATAGAGTGTGTTTGGTAGAGATTAAAATCATATTAAAATTGAAAAACTAGCCGTTACTGTTGACTTTTATTAAACGAGTGAGATCTAATAACAGCTATATTTTCAATTTGAATCGACTTTTGAACTATACCAAACAGACTCCTAATATAATTTTTTATTAAATTCTATAACATGAATTCTAATTTATTGAAATTAATATTTAGCCCTTTTTTCTCAAACTCCTTTTAAATCATACATTCTAACAATAAAATATTTTACATGTAAATTCAATTTTTTTTCCCTATTTTTAAACCACAATGTCCCAAAAAATTCAATATTCAAAATCTCATTTTTCATTGAATAATGGTAGACAAACAATGACTCGATTAGTTGTACATTAGCAATGCATTTCAATACATCTTTAGCTACTTCATGTTTCGAAACCCATTGCCATTGGGCAGAGAAAATTAGATCATTGATCTCCAACTTTTCTAATTTATTAATAATAATTAAAAGAAGGAAGTATCGATATTTTAAGGGGACATACAACCTTATCTCTATCTATTGGTCTCTAGCTTATTGGTAGCAATCAAAATAGTCATCAAGTCCTCAACGACGAGTATCATCCAAAATCTGCATTAGATCCTCACATTTCTCCCGTATAAGCACGGTCAACTACTACCCTAACTCCATATAATTGAACATGCAAACATCCGAGAAGATCATTTAACAGAGATGTTAACGATTTCGTTGATTGACCATAATAAAAAGTTGATGACTAGTGAACGGAGTCGTGTTGGGGCCCAAGAGTGGTGGGTTAAAAGAGCGGCATTTGAAGAAAATAATAAATATAACCAATTAATTCAGAAACTTCGATAAAACAATATTAAAAACAAAATTTTGATTAACCATATATAAAATACGAATAAAAAGGACAAAGTTAATGTTAAAGTTGATGAAATTATGTAAAGAACGAAATATGCAAGGGAGACTAAGGGGTTGTTCTCTTCGTATTTGAATTTTTAGTTTTTAGTTTTGAATTTATTTTGAATTTTTTGTTTTAAGTGTCCATTTTAAAATTGTTGAAAATGTGTTTTTTTGCCATTTTAAAAAATTGTTTTCGAAAAGTAAAAAAATGAAAACGTTCTCTCTCCTCTCTCCGGCGCTCCCTGCGATCGTCGACGTACCCGACGCTCCCGACGATCTCCCTGCGAGCGACACTCCGTGTGACGTTGTTGTTCTCTTCTTCGTCTTTTTTTTTATTCAGTGGTTGATTTGGGTGTGTGGTGTGTGATGGTTGAATGTAGTGGTGGTGAGTGATTTGCAGGTTTGTGGCGGTGAAGTGTAGGGGGCGATGGTGGTGGTTGAGGTGACGTCAAACTGAAAATACTTAAAACGCGTTTTGAAAAATTTTATTTGATTTTAACTAAAAACACCCAAAACGATTTCTTTGTAAATCTTAAACTCGTTTTCGGAAATTTGTTTTTAAAAATAGGTAAGTAAACGTGTTTTCACTGTTTTGAAAAATTGAAAACAAAAAACGGGTTTAAAACGATAAAGAGAACAACCCCTAAGCATTTGAGAGAATTTAAATTGTAAAGGTTGGAGATGAGTTTTTATAATCTCTAAAATTAGGAACTAAAGGTGAGGGTAGACCTATTAACAAATCTAAATTTTAATATAAATCAAAGTTAACAATTAATTTTAATAACATATTTCATGGAATTCATAACTGTTTAACTTTTATTAAAATTTGCTTAAAAAACTGATTTTAATCTCAACCAAACATGGGCAAATTCACAATAAATTTGAATTTTTCTCATTTTTCTTGCTTTCTCTTACTTTTTTCCTCTCGCATATTAACAAAATCTTAACCCATATAATTTTTTAAATTTTGTATATAATTTCTCTACCAATTATCACATTTACTATAATCTTCACTTTCCAATCAAATTTTCAAGTAATTAGAATCTAAATTTGCATTTTCTTTTATCAAATTGTGTAAAATTTGACTTATATTTAATGCATTGTGTTTATTTGATTGATTATTAGTATTGAATATTAGTTACATGTTTTTCCTTTCAATTACTTGAATTGATTATTTGTATCAAATACATGATAAAATTTTTAAACGTAAATATGCATTTTATTGTGATAAACAAAACATTAATAAAATGACTATTCGAAATTAGATGGATGAAAATGATTAGTAAAATGTTAACGAAGAAATGTTTTTTAGATATAAATTTGCATTGTCTCAAATCAAGTATGAATTATTCAAAAATCAAGAACAAAATATTCAATTTGTATATGGTTTGATTGTGCCCCCTAATTCAAAATGTATGCGTCCGTCCATGTCTAAAGGTGTACTTGATTGGAAAATTTTCCATAGAAAATAATATTTTTTACCAAATTCCAACTTTTGAAATGTTTGATTATCATTTTCTCTGTGAAAAATATTTTCCAAATATGTCCAATTTTCCTTGTTTTTGAGGAAAACACTTTCTTTAGGGTTAGGGGTAGGTTTTTATTTTCCTTGTTTTAAGGAAAATATATATTTTTTAAGACATTTTTCATGTAATTTTGGATGTTTTCTAAAGAAAAGCAGAAAAATTATTAAAACTCGAACCCAATGAAGTAGAAAACATCAGAAAATCTAAATTCTTTTGCTTAATGCTAAGACTAAACCTACTATCATATTACAATATTTTTCCCAAACTTATTTTTAAAATGCCTGGACCCCACAGCCCGTGTTGATGACTGACTTGCTCTTTTTTTAAAGTTAGAGACCAACTAGCTATTCGAAAAATCAGGTAGCGATAGTTTTATTTATGTGGCGACTCACCTTTTGCCATTTTGTGTCAATATATGTGACAATGATAAAAAAAAATGTTAGGTGTACACTCCAAGTGTCCACCTAATTTGATATTTGACGTGTTGTTAAAAAATGATTGGAGGGTAAATTGTTTATTTTTTTAAATTGTTCAATGATGTGTCGTCGCGTGATAAAGTGTAAAGAATGATATGTGTTGATACATTTACTGCCTGAATAATTTGCCAACTTGTGAAAAGCAATATCTACTTCAATAAATTGTCCGATACAAAAATAAAAAATGACGATCAAAGTGACAATCTGAGATGAAAATTGGAAAACTAAAACTTAAAATATCATCCATTGCCTACAAAGTTGACATCGAAACAAGAATATGGGGAATAAGTTTGGTAACGTAGGAAAGAAAATAATGTTAAATCTACTACATGTAAAACAAACATGTGGATCGATGAGAAACATTTGATTTTCAATTTTACCTTGATATTTTTATGTTTATAGTCGAAAATACCCTAAAGTTCAATTTATTTGCAATAAAATACAATTAGCTCTTGCTTTTAATATATGGCTTTCAAAAAAAAAAAAAAAGATTAGGCAAATTAATTTCCAGAGTATTATATACAATTAATAAAAACATTATTATATACAACTAACTTGAAATGGCATGAACTATTAAGTTGATTAATTTAGAGAATTAATTGGTCCCTCAATGTAATAAGTCATTATAAAAAAAATAACATGTACAATTAAATATAAAAAATTACAAGACATTTAAATCTTGGGTATATATCCACAGTTTTTATCATTTACCCCTTTTCTCTATTTAAATATCCTTTGGAATTATGATGTATGGATTATTGAAATCCATTTGTCATTTGTTTTTGAATCAACCATGGATAAGATAGAGGTCTCCCAATCAAAGGAAAAGAAATTTATGTACAAGCATCATGTGTTTTTCTTTTTCTACAACATTGGACAATGTTTTCAAAAGGTAAATTTTGCCTTAGTACAGTTGGGGATGACAATGGCTCGACTCGAGCTGAGCCCATACGAGCCACTCACGAGTCCAAACGAGTTGATTCCATTCGTTCACGAGTTGAATCGTTTTTTATTTAATTAACAAAATATGTCAAAAATGATCAATGTTTTTTAAATTAATAAAATAAATCCAAAACTGAGGAATAAACGAACCGGACATGAATCTAAACAACTTGTAAATGCGAAATTAACTATAGAGAATTTCATATTTAAGAGTTTTAACTACGACTTATTTCAAAACTAAGAGAGACGGTTTAAAACTTCAAAAACAAGACATTATTAGATTTTTATTTAAGAAATAATTAATCAAAAGTATATTTTACTAATAAAATATATTAATGTTACAATTATATACAATTTGGTCACAAATTAGTGAATTAATTGGTCAAAAATTATTTTTCGAACACAAATAAAAAAATTTATACTTCATAAATTATTTCTCGATCACAAATCACAAATTTTATAAGTCACAACATATTTCACGAGCACAATTTATCAAATTTCTTGGTCACGAGTTATTTCTTGATCACGATTTAATAAAGTGTAAATCATGATCACAGTTTTTAAGTCACATATTTATTTATTGAACGCAAATTAACCAAATAATTGGTCACAAATACTCTTATTCCCATCTCTCCTCACCCGCCGCCGCCACCAACCACCCCAACACTCTGACAAAGCAGATCGGAAGAAAACACAAAAAAATCACCCCCAAAAATCATCTCAAAACCAATGCAACAACCTTTCACGTGCGACAATCAATGCAAACCACCAACTTGCACCATCACCATTACCACCACTACCTCACACCTCACTCATAGAGCGCCACCACTGTCGGCAAACATCACCAACCACAAAATACCACCACACATGAAAAACACTAACTATAACAGGCCTAGTGGGCTCGGGTCGTCATCATAAACAAACACCACCAACGACTTTGACTGCAGCGACGATGGCTTGAGATGTCACAAACAAACACCACCAATGCTCTCGTTGTAGTTGCGTGCAGACGACGCCATTCCCGTCGGAGCGACACCATTCTCAGAGCTTTCATCACAAAAAGCAACCTTTTAAACCAATCAAAGCCCATAGGCATCGCGCGGTTCAACAACGTCGTGATCGCTAGTTGCTATAGCGGCATCGTATGACCGCTCAAGATGCAACCGCACGGAAAAATCTAAGTAAAAGAAAAAGATCATGGTGTCCCCATCCAAGATTGTTGCGTCGAAGGCATCATGAGCACCGTCAACGGTGCCTCCCATGTGGTGTTTGGTGGGGAGAGTGAGAGAAAGAGAGAATAGTTTAAATGGCATTATATTAACACCAATTTTTTTTTCCTTGCACCACATTTTAATTGCACTTAATGTTCTTAATCTTTACTTATTATAATACTTATGTCCTTAACGATTTTTCATATCATTTTTATCCTTAAACTTTTCATTAGTTAATGCATTTTGTATTTGATAACAATTTTATGTCCTTAAGTTTGTTGAAATGGTGTAAAATAACTTATTTTTCGTCATATTTTTAAACAATCAAGAAATTTAAATTGCGAAAAAAATATATTTCCCTCATTTCAAAGCATGAAAATAAAGTTTTTTTTGATATAAATCATTATCAAGGATGATATGTACTAGTTAATGGTGAGTTGAAGATAAGAATTTGACGGGAAAAATTAAGAAAATAATTGTTATAATAAGCAAAAATTTAGGAACCTAACTGCAATGAAGATATGATGTATCAAATAAAAGTTTTGGCAGTAATATAACCACCCTAGATTAAAATGTTTTAGGGTTTGAAATTGGGTGGGATGAGCAATGTTTTGGTGGGTGTTGGGTTTATTTAATTTTATAACATTATTAATAATATTTAAAATTATAATATAATTTGATTTTGTTTAAAAAAATTTAATTTTGATTTTTGAATGTGAAAATTACATGCACAGAGAGTTTATAAGTTTTCATTTCAATAATAAGATTGAAATAATTTTTATTCAAAAATTAGATGATA
>CAIGRF010259384.1:6209-16383 GCA_903798235.1 Fraxinus ornus
GCCAAAATCTTCCAAACTTGTTCCAAAGCAAATCTTCTCAACTCCGAACTCTTCTTCAAGTCCAATATCAATTTCCAACTCCCAATAGGCTTCCAAAATAGAACTTCAACTTGATATAGGATTCTAATAGCATTCCAAACTTGAATTCTTCATGATGCACTTCAATTAGAATTTTTCAATGCTTTAAATATTTCAACAAAAGAATTCGGGTCACACCCAAATTCTAACAGTTTACATAATTTCATTTTGTTCTTAAATCTCATTAGTTGACAGCACACCAAAAGATTATTGCTCGAAGATTTGACGTAATCTTGAAACTGTTACTGTAATTGGCCGTGCAAGCATTGAATGAATTTGTACTTAGTGAATATGTTGGATTGCTTATGTATACACGTCATTCCACATACATCAATTTTTGATAAAGAAAAGGGAACTCTGTATATGTGCTATCAAGAGATTTTGAAAGTGTTATGTGCATGTTAATTGACAGAAATGCTAAATCATGAGGAGGTACGAAGTCAAAATCCCCATGCACTTAATTTACACGTCAGATTAAATTGATGAACCCAGCTGCCATTAGGAGTTAGGCACTGATGTAGTGCTTTTGGTTTGTTTAGATTGGTTAAGAGCGATATGTAAATGTTATTTTGTCTAGTGAAAAAGTCGATCTTTATCTAGCTCAATGAGGATACGATGAATAGTAAGCTGTTCTAATTTTAAGCCAAAGAGATAAAGCGACTAGAATAACCCAATGTACTTCTTTTGTGATATTTATTTCCTACTAACAAGATTTTCATCAGTACTAAAAAAAAAAAAAACTTAATAGCTTTCTTATATTTTTCAGCATTGTTTCCTTGGAGAATATATTAATAAACCGTATATTTATTGGTCAGATACTTGGTTGGATGTGACAACGTTCTTGCTAAATTTCACACTAAGAACCCTGAACTCTGTGACAAGGTCGGTGGGCTATTAGCCATGCATATAGATGATCTTCGAGCTTTGACAACCTTATGGCTCGCGAAAACTGAAGAAATGCGAGAAGATAAGAGCCCAATGGGCTACAAATTTTACTGGTGAAATATATGGAACAGGATGGATGAGTGAAATGTATGAATATATATTTGGAGCGTCCAAGGTAAATTAAGATCTCACTACATGTACATTAAGATTTACATAATGAATTACATAATGCCACGTGGCACTCTACCATTTGTCAGTTTAAAACATAATCAACTTTTTAATCCAATCTTTTTCCTCCACATTATATTAAGTAATTCATTATGCACAAGTAGCAAAATCCGATAAATTATACCATTTATTCTTCTTATCCTATACTGCCCAATCTTTTCATCCTACTGTAGGCATACAAATAATGCGTGTTTGGTATGTATTACTGAACAAGATTGGATAGTATAATACAAGATTTTAGCTTCATTTTTTTTCCTTTTCACTATCCAATCATCTTTATCAAACATGCTAATATTGTGAAGTTCCTTCTCCTATACAGATACATAAACAAGTTAATATATATATGTATATGAATTGCTGGTTTGCTTTATCAGGTGGGACTCCGCCACAAGATAAATGATGACTTGCTGATTTACCCAGGGTATACACCCTGGGAGGGCATCGATCCCATCATTTTGCACTATGGTATGAAGTTTAGTGTTGGAAAGTGGTCATTCAATAAATTACATCATTATGAAGACAATATTGTCTATAACTGTGGGCATCTCTTTCCTGAACCACCGTACCTTAGAGAGGTAAATAAAGTGCATGTTGAAAAAATGAATTGTAATTTTATGATGGCTTCAATCTCTATACTTCGTTGTCTTCAAGTATGAGCATGTTTGGAGTGGCTTATTCTTAAAAATAAGCACCAAATGTGTGGCTTATTTTTAAATGCAGACCCAACTACATTCAAAATAAGCCAAACTAAGACGCAAACTTGGAGCTTATTTTAGAGCACAAGCCACCCCAAACATGCTCGGTGTCGTTAATAGGTTAAGCAACCTGAAGTCTTGAAAACAACCTTGCACGCTGATCTCTCATGCAAATTGCTAGCTATATCTTTTAGTACATTATTTTGCAGGTAAAAAAAATGGAAGCCGATTTAAACAAAAGGAGGGCACTATTTCTTATCATCAAATGTATAAATACTCTGAATGAAGGCCTATTGTTACAACATGCAGCACATGGTTGCCCTAAGCCAAAGTGGTCAAAATACTTGAGTTTCTTGAGGAGCAAAACATTTGCAGAACTAACTAGACCCAAATTATTGTCTCATAGAAATCGTCGAATCATGGAAGTTAATGGACAGTCAGAAGCTGATGGCGAGCCTGCAAAGTCATACCCAAAAATTCATACCATTTTTTCAACAGAGTGCTCCACTTACTATGATTGGCAAACTGTGGGGCTTGTCCACAGTTTCCACCTGAGTGGCCAGCCTGGAAATATCACAAGGCTTCTTAGTTGTACAGAAGATGACTTGAAGCAATATAAAGGACTCGATATAGCTCCCACCCATTATGTTCCATCAATGAGCCGGCATCCAGTAACTGACTAACTGGCGATTGGTAATGTCTTTTGCATTTGCTGAAATTCTCATTCAACGATATGAAGCTTTGCCTATGTTAATTTGAATATAAAATGATTTCAAAAATTATGATTATATAAAACTTGAGAAGAAAATAGTATCAAGACATTAGCAAGTGCCTGAGTTTGTACATGTAATAGTTGTCTGTGAATTTTCTTGAACACGACCAACCGCCTTTAAAATGAACGCATGCTTCTTTTAGGCTGCATTTCTCTTTCTATGACCACCCTCCATTCCCGTTCTTTCTATATCCCTAACTGGCTCCAACCTCTAAACCCCACATAAAAGTGAGAGAGAACCTAAAAAACACGGACAAAATAATAATGCATTTAGTGTGTGTTTGGTAGGCAGGACTTCGCAATATAATCAACAAGATTTTAATTTTCTTTCTTCCTCAAATTATCTAGTGCAATCTAATCCTCCTTTCCGAATATGCTATTAATAACCTAGGAGCACTTTAGCATATAGTAACACGGTTTTCATTGTGGCACATCAGGTATCCTGCAATACATAAACCAGCTGGAGTCGTGCATTGGCTGGATCATGCAAAGATTGATGCCGAGTACATAGTTATCCTTGAATCTGACATGATTATGAGAGGACCTATTACACCATGGGAGTTCAATGCAGCTCCTGGCAGGCCCGTTGCAACTCCTTATGAGTAAGAATGAAGTATTTGTTTTATCCCTGTCAATTCCGTATAAAAGTGTCTGCCGATTTAAGCGTCCACGTCCTGGGAATACCATGAGTTGGTCACACGGATTCTTTTATGTACTATGTCAGATACCTGATTGGCTGTGACAATGAGCTTGCAAAAATCCATACCCATAATCCTGATGCTTGCAACAAGGTTGGAGGTGTGATCATAATGCATATAAGCGACCTCAGGAGGTTGGCTTCACTTTGGCTCCATAAAACTGAAAAGCTCCGGGCTGATAGAGCTCATTGGTCCAGAAACATAACTGGGGACGTTTATGAATCTGGTTGGATTAGCGAGATGTATGGTTACTCTTTTGGAGCAGCCGAGGTATTTTAGCTCTTTACTGATTATTATAATAAGAATATTTAACCATTTAGCAAAAGGAAGACTAGCAGAACTGCTGAAACTATTTATGCCTGCATTAAACTTGTACTGCTAGCATTCACTGCTTCTGGTATAATGCAAGATGTTGAATTTTGGTTTTTTTTTTTATGATAGCTTATAACTTGTATAAATATTATCAATGCAGTTGAATTTGCAGCATGTCATAAGCAACGAGCTCCTGATATACCCAGGATATGTTCCTGTACCTGGAGTCAAGTACAGAGTATTTCACTATGGCTTGGAATTTAGGGTTGGTGACTGGAGCTTCGATAAAGCGAGATGGAGACACGTGGATTTGGTTAATAAATGCTGGGCAAAGTTTCCTGACCCTCCTGATCCATCGATCCTTGATCAGTCTGACGAGGGCACGTTACAGCGTGACTTGCTTAGCATAGAGTGCGCAATTAAATTGAACGAAGCTCTACTTGTACACCATGAGAGTAAGAAATGCGTGAATCTTCCTTGTCCAGACCAAACCCCAAGACCCCGGTTCTACCTTCGCCACACTCTCCAAATCGAGAGACACCTGATCCCCGTTCGTTACAACCTCCAAATGAAGTGACCAGTAGTGAAATTACAACTTCTCGGAAATTAGGAAAGTTTGATGAAGCCTTGAGACATTATTCCAAGTCAGAGAATGAATCTCAGGAATTATTGCTACCCTCAGTTACCAATGAAATATTCACTTCCATGAAATTTTGGATCATCATGGTTTGGGCAGTTGCAGTCTTTGGTTTTGTGGCATTGACGTCGGCGATGCGTTCCAGTCGTAAAGGGCAGAAAAGAAGAGGTAGAAGTTTTAAGATAAAGAGAAGAACCACGTACTCGGGTTTGTGGGAAATGAATGGTCATGATCAACATCTCCAGAATGCTGAAATATCATAGAGAATAGGAGCCTGATATATATTGACATACAGTTCTTTTGTGAAGAAAAGAAAGTCATACCAGGGAGTGATCAAACAGCTGCATAGTCGAGCTGAAATGTGCAAAATGCGGCTCTATCTGCAGAAGTGGAATTTTGGTTATGTAAATGAAGGTTGAGTTCTTGGATTACTGGATTGTTTCATATTGCGGCATAATTCGGATCACAATTTGGCATTATCTACTGATTAACTACCAGTTTTGGTGATGTCTGATGTTAGAACAAATACTCCTCGAGCATAAAACAGTGTTATACTTAACATATTGTGAGACGGCACGATAAGCAATAAATGTTCATGAGATTTTCTTTTTGTAGCTTCTGTGATTTGTTTTGTGTTTTCTCTTTAATGCAAATCCATTCATTTATGGTCATATTCATATAAGAAAAATTTTCCGACAAATTTTTTCGTTCAGTCTCAAAAACTTGGTCCAAAATTGTGTTGTACATATACTTGAAAATCAGCGGGTGAATCTCATACTCATAATTGCGAGGTTATTACATAGGCCATGTTGTTTCAAAGAAAGGGTACCTTCCATTCTCTTACTTTAGCCCATGTTTGGTGTAGCTACAAATTAGATATTTAGTAGATTTTGGTAAAAGTTAATGAAATATATGGTTAAAAAGTTGTGGTTAAAATTAATTGTTGATTTTGACTTGAATTTTAATTTACTATTTAAGCTATATGAAACATGAACTAATCTCTATAGATGAATAATATGTTGTTTTTTATGTCTACGACGTGAAATTGTTAGTGGGATTTGATACAAAATCAAAAGTTTTAAGTATTCACTATTTACAAAAAAAATTGGGACGAATGAACTACTGCATTACAAATTAGCATCTATAAAATTAAACGAGTTTTGTGGTTTAATTTTGGGACGGACCTATGACTTGTTCTTTGAAGGGATAAGTTCACTCTAGATAGGCAGCCAGCACAAAGGGCAATGATGGTTAAAACTGATGTAGGAAAAAGAAGTGGTTCAGCCCTTAACATCCTTAACCTCCGAGAGCGACTTCAACCAGCATTCCTTTTAGCAATATGCGCTTTATATTTCTTTTTAAAATTTGAAACCCAACGTTACACACAGTTGATATGTTAACCAAATCCTAATTCACATTAAAAATTCAAAAAAGTCGAACGTTAGAATTCTTGATTAATTTAAGACATGTGGGACCCACCCCAAACTGCAAAAAAAAAAAAAGAACACAAGTTCCTCAATGTGTGGCCTACTCTTTACAACTTTTGCCTATTGCTTTTTCATTTGAATTTCAAATTTAAGGCTGAGATAAAAGCTGTCATGTTCGTGTCATCAGAAGGAAAAAAAAGCAACAGACCAAAGTTCAGATTTTTGTGGGATTCGTAATTTTCAGTTGTTGTTGTGTTGTGAGCTTATCATTCGGCAAACCTGCAAACAGAATGGGAGACTCGGCTTGTCTTATGCATGGCTTCTCTTATGCTTCTGCAATACCCAATGAAGCCAAACAGGTACAATACAAATATCCCACTTCAAATTTTCAAATCTTCAGACCAGAAATTCAACTTGCAAATAATTACTTATTTTGATGTATTTACTTCTTCGGTTTCTTGTTCTTCAATGCTGAAAAATTTTGCTAGTAATAATGTAATTTGAATATAACAAGAATTTTGTAACAATGGACTGAAAATTGGTGGGCTTCTTGGGGAAAAATAACAAATCTTGAAATCGTATGTTTAAAGAATTTAAGTTCGATTAGATGGGCTTTGAATAACAGGGGAACCCGATGCACGCTCTCGGGGAGTCAATTTCATTTGGGAGGTTTATGTCGGAATCTTTGTCTTGGGAAAAATGGTCCTCCTTTTCATCCCACAAGCGTTACGTTGAAGAGGCCGAAAGGTATGCGCAGCCGGGATCAGTGGCGCAGAAGAAGGCCTTTTTTGAAGCTCATTACAAGAGAATTGCTGCTCAAAAAGCAGCAGCAGCAGCTAATCAAGAAAATGCTTCCAATAATGTTAAAGATAGTGGGGATCATGCTAATGATTTGCAAGCAGCCGATGAACGAGGGGGCGAGGTTAAGAAGCTGGTTGGAAAGGAAGATTTAGGACTTAATGCTAGCGAACATGGTGCAATTGCTGAATCAAATGAAGTAGAAACTGGGAAAGATGGCGAAAAGGGTGTAATTGAGGCCTCGAGGGAGACTCCGCCGAGGGAAAATTTATGGAACAAGGTTTATAATGTTGAGAATCAAGAACCAACTTCTGGATCGGAGACTAGTGGAACACCACAGATGGAGAAACCCCTGTTGAAGGTAGTGCATATATAATGCCTTTGATTTTTTTGCTGATGACAGTTTAATACACAGTTCGATCTGATCCCATCTAGTATAATATTGTGTACTAACCATGTAAATGCATCAGATTTCCGACCAGCGCGAGGATAATTCATCAGTGACAAGCAAGAAAAGATCAGCACTTTCTTCATTCAAGTCATCCATTCACCGTAAAACGTCTAAAGTTCCATATACGCCTGCCAAGCCAATTACTCCTCATTTCAAGAAAGAACAAAATGTCACAAGGAAGTTTAATGTGGACTCCATGGATAAAAACAAGACCTCTCGGAAATCTCTACGTGCATTGATTAATATAGTTCCTGCTAAAGAACCAGATAAAGTCCCGATTCTTTCGAACGAAAGAACCAAAAGTTCAGGTGTTCCTCCAATTCCATCCAAGACGCAAAAAGATTGTACGACTCCTCTGAAGACTCCGATTGGGGTACCTCTCAATTTATGTAGCTCGATTACACAGAATGTTTTTTCTTCATCCTGTTTGAGTAGAAAATTGTTTTAAGCATGCTAAGATTGATTCTTGTTATCATCTGTAGGCGGCTAAATATGGTTTGTCAAAATATAATGCAGCAACGCCTCGATCTGAAGATAGAAGGTACAAGAAGTTAATTAACACAATACAGCTATTTGATGACAAGTGAAAATTTGAAAACTAATTTCACATTGTCTATAACTCAGTCACAGGAACAAAGCACCAATCGATTCCTCAGCTTTAGGAAGCAGAACAAGCGGCCCCAAATGGCACGTTTTATCGGCAGTGTAAGTTCAAATGATATGAATCAAACGCCAAAATACCGGCCAAAACTCCAGATGCTGCAGGTGGAAGAAACCCCACAAAACAGCCGAATAAACACTACCAACTCACAAAAGAAGTTAGATTGCAACCCAAACAAATTACAACTTAAAAGCAGCCCATTCCAAAGTCAGCCCACACTAATAGCAAACCTAATTTAACAAGCCCAATAAATCTCCCCACAAATTAAACCAACCCAACAAAACAAAAGCAAAGAAATACCCAGCCCATTACCACTTCTACATCTTCCCCGATTTCATTCACCACAGTTCCAGCAGCCACAATTCTCCACTCTCTTCACTTGAAGCAAAAACAGTTCTTACAACTGGGACACTTGGATTTCTTCAAATTCCCACCACATTCATTCAAGATCAAAGAATTACAACTCCTGTACGGACAATAACACCTCTCCCCTCCCAGACTCGCCGTTTCACAAAGCATGTCGCACCACCCTCTTCACAAAACACCGGAACAAATTACAATCACCAACTTTATCGACTCCATTTATTCTGAGAACGGAAGAAAGAGCTGCCAAAAGAAAACAGGCAAGAGTCTCGTTTCCTATTCTAGAACTCGTTCTCAAACATATTTTATGACTTAACAGTATGCTCATTTTCTTCCTCCCAACATTTCAGAAACTTGAGGAGAAATTCAATGCTAAGGAGGCACCAAAGGTGCAACTGCAAACAAAACTAAGGGTTAATACTCTTGATGCCAGCCTTTTTTCTTTTGTACTCCGTGTTCTAATCTAATACGTCATACTAAAGTTTAACTGTGATTGAAGAGCATTTTGTATACGCAGGAGAAAGCAGGAAATGAATTTAGAAAATTGCGTCAAAGCTTTTGCTTCAAAGCTCGTCCGCTACCTGATTTTTACAAGGAACGAGAAATACCAAAAAATCAGATGAAAAAGGTTTCTTCTTTTCTCATACATTACCACCTCAAACTTTGGAGATGTCTAGAGTCAATGACTTGATTTTACTATTATTATTGCAGAGTTCACTATCCCAGCCAGAGCCAGTGGGAAAAACATATTCAAGCAAGAAGCAAGGCACTGTCTCAATGCCACCTCCTCCTTCCCCTTCAACATTTTTGACTAAGAAGAATGGTACTTTCAAGAATGTATCATCGAAAAAGAAAATTGAAATCCCCGGCGATTTTCTTACATCAAAACAAGAAAGGATCAATCATGAGAACAGAAGCCCAAATATTCAGCAATGATGAAAACGTGTGCATATTTTCTTTGTATCTTCCTGGGGAATCCTGCACAATTATGCGTTGTCGTTCGTGGTGGAGCTCGTGACATTTGGAATCACGTGTAATTCGATAGTTGTAGAGTTCCATTTGGTGTGAGCAAGGATTGTTGCTACATGTTTCTTTGTAAAAATTGTCAAAATGATAATGCCAATGAAATAGTATTTTATTCATTAAGGGTAGTTAGATACATAGAATCGAACATGATTAGACACTAAAATAGACAAGATTTTAGTTGAATTTTTCATCCTCCCTGTGTGATCTTGTGTGATCCAATGTACTATACGAGCCATGAGCGTTTTGCCATCATTTATCTAAGTGTCTAATGGAAGATTGTTTAATTCTTATGATAAAGGGAATCATTTCATTAGAATTGATAAAAACTTCCTATTGATGTGGCTGTTGAGTGTGCGATCAAAGTCCCACATTGGCTAGAAGTGGGGATGATCGTGTGTTTATAATCCATTGGTATGAGGCCTTTCGGGGTAAAGCCCATAGAATTATGTGGTGTCCATAGTCCTAACAAATGGTATCAGAGCCAAGCCCCAGACTTAGCCATGTGGATGAATTCCTCGGAATGCTGAACGAAGGTGGTGAGCCTCGGTTTGCTCGCGATGGGATTCATGGATGAGCTCTATTGGACAGGCGGTGTGCTCCGGATGCTTCGGACGTGTCCTAACCCTAATATGGTGAGGGGAGTTGACCTGGGATAGAGCAAGCTCTCGAGTCAAGTAGTGCTCTCCGAATACTTCAAGGGGACCATATTGGCTAAAAATGGGGAGGATCATGGGTTTATAAGTATGGACAATATCTCCATTGGTATGAGATATTTTAGGTAAAGCCCAAAAAGCAAATCCACGAGGGTTTAGGTCCAAAGTGGACAATATCATACCAATGTGGAGATATGTGGCGTCCATATGGCAAATATAATCGTAAGTATGGTTCTCTAAATGTGTGTAAGTAAAGTTCTCTTGTAATGTCACTATTGGAACTTTTTTATCTTGTCCACTACGAGCGAGAGATCAGATCTGATCATTTCATACACCACAAACTCATTCAAGAAAGTTTATAATATGTTCATTTATTTATTAATTTGCACCCCATGCAAAGCCGGCCCTGCATAGAGGTAAATGAGGCCATGGCCTCGGGCCCAAAATTGGAGGGGGCCTCATTTTTGGCCCCCCACTTTTTTTTTTTTTT
>CAIGRF010259384.1:16831-27870 GCA_903798235.1 Fraxinus ornus
AGAGTATTTCATTTACAGTTAGTTTTGAGAGTTGATTATACATTTATACTTTGCATGTAACAAGTGTTTTGGGTACAATATTATTATTTTGGACTTGTCGATTTTGTTACTATATAATATAAATCTTTTGTTCTTTACATTTGTTTGATGTACTGTTCAATATTAAATTAGCAATATGTTGCATTTACGTTGTTTTGGAGGCCCAATTTCGGGAGTTCACCTCAGGCCCGTTGATCACTGGACCGGCCCTGACCCCATGAATCAAATTTCTTCCACCAGGCACCAACTGTCATCTTCATCCAACGGTTTGGTGGCAAATCCCACTTCATAGAAACTCATTTGATCATCATTATTATCACATTCACCCATCTTTTCAATTTCTTCATTCACCTCTTCAAAATAACCAGCTTCCGCCCGAATTCTGGTTTAGCGTAATGAACAATCACATTCGTTATATTCTATATCAGAACCATCATCCATATAAGGACAAGTCTGAAGCAATACGTCCCTGGCAGAACAGTCGGAAATTTTAAAGCCGGCTTCATCCACGATTCGCCCAGTGATCAATGATGATCTGAGCTTTTGTGCTCCCTTTGACCTTGGAAAATGGGTTTGTATGGCTGCCCAAACACCTCGGTCGACTACACTTGTCGGTGAACTTTGGAGTGTTTGTGGGCTTGGAAGGTAACTTGCCGGCGATTGACGGTGAGCCCAGCTTGTTAACGCACCTCAGGTCTGGCCGAGGGTTCAAAGGTGATGGTAGGATTGGGTTGGTCCGGACCGGACCATGCCGTGCTGGCGTCCCTCTCTCTTCATGTTTGGTTGGGTTCCTGCGAGCTTTTTTGAAGTGGCTATGGAATGTGTGGGTTTAAATCTCTAGAGAGATTCTTGAAAATTTTGGCAGCAAAGTGGTTAATCGATTCATCAATTCATACATAAAACAACTAGCTCTATTAGAAAGAAAATATATTTGTTTAATTAAATTTCTTGAAAAGAAAATATATATTTTGCACGTAAAAATCTATATTGATAAACAATTGAATTGATTATTAATGGCCACAGGGCAGAAGAGAAAAAAGAGGATATTCAAATATTGAAAAGCCCTAATTGTACTACGATACAAAGTTTGGTTAGGCATTGGATCATCAGTACTTACTGGTGCTCATTGAAGTACGATAACTCTAGCATTTTCCATTTTGGAACGAGAAAGCAAGTAATCAATGTATTCGAAATGAGATTAGATAGAGTCCATTGTCATTTCATTGAGCTTCAATGCCAGGAAAATAGTGTAAAGGGCCAGGTTTCTTTGAGGTAAACCATTGTTGATTGTTACCGGTGATAATGAAGTCATCTACATAATCATTTTGCACCACATGAATTAACAACTTGATTACATAGAATAAAATAAACAGGATTTGTGGACAAAGACTTTTATCAAATGATGAATCTCATTTCTTCTACCAGGCACCAACTCTCATCTCCATCCAATGGTTCCCACACAAATCCCACTTCACAGAAACTCATTTGATCATTGACCAACTAGATTAATAATTTAACATGTGAATTGTGGACTTTGTTAAAGAATAAAACATGTAACAAAATTATTGTTTTGTCTTTTTTACCTTCCATATTTGATTACACTTAGTGGCTAAGATTTATGAGTTAATTTAATTGTCTGCTTATGTTTATGTCTGAATCAACGTTTCTTCGATTTTGTAATGAGTGGGTTTTTTTTTTTTAAATGAGGTTTTAAAAAGTAGAGAATTTATATGTGTCCACGTACAAAATTATTTTGTTAGGATCACACTAAGCCCCTATTTGACAATTCCAAAACTCGTTTTCTCCAAAATAAAATAAAAATAAAATAAAAATAAAATTATTTTAATGGTTATCAAACAAGGCTAAAGGAACAAAGATATGTATGAACAAAGATATGTATGAACCTACAGCGAATTTGAAGCAGATTGGGCCAAATTAAGGGGAACAGCTAAGTTCATCTCCTTGGCTCATGCTGCATAGGCACAAATTGATCGCGGCTCCAAATGAAACTCGGGTTGCAATGGATCTAGTCAACTGGACATATAGTTGTAGACGAAATACAGCATTACACTCAAATTTTCTAAACATGCACATACTGTAAATACATCAGTATGCTTCAGCTTTCCTATAGAGCGGCAATACACGTGTTTTACAGAATAAAGTATAGAGTTGCTATTTTACACTCAAATCTTGTAATGTGCAAGATTAATGCCAAGAGCCGACACATTCATCATTATACATAATATGAATTCAGTTCATCGGAGGGTTAAAGTTGTGGCTCCTTTGCTTACCACATTGGGATTGGGAGAAGTAGCCTTCTTCTTGGAAGGGTATAGTATGTAAAGCTGGACCATAAAGTGAATGTACGAAGAAGATAAGACACCTGAAAAATTCATTCCACTGAGACAGTTAAACATTATTCATGTGGATTATTGCGCATTGTTTCCAACAGAAAGGAGAACACGAGGGTCTAAGGGCACGGGGGAAGTCGGCAAAAAAAATCTTCGAGTGCAGCTCTGTCTCTACTCACCCAATAATGAACAGAGAGATGTGAGAGCTCTAAGGGGGTGGATTGAGTACATGAGAAAAGAAAAAACAAATAATACTCAAGTAATAATTAAATGAATACATAAGAAAACATATGGATTAGCAGATTCGCCATGGATAAAATGCCAAACACACACCCCTTTTGTCTATCAATAAGCTAGACTTGCTCTATTGTCTTTCTTCATCGGTTTGTGGCATCACCGCCGTTGTCACCGCAATGAGCCAACTGCCACCTCAATTTAAAACCATGAACATGCAGTCAAATTAAAATCAAAATAAAACATGATATTGTCATCAAAGCTTAGCCAAAGATATTCATTAAAAAAGTCATATTACACGGACCGTGACCTTTTAATTAAAAAATGACACATTCATGTCATCTTTTAATGCATAACAATATAGCAACCAAAACACGTGTCCGTAAACAGTTTCTTCTGATTTTCATAAAAATTGTTGTTCAAATCTTTGATAAATATGATATAATCCCGCCTAAAAAAACAAAAGAAACACAATTAAAAATATACAAAAATCAAACCTTAAAATTTAAAAATACCTTCATCTATATATTATTATTTGAGAACGAAAAGCTTCTAAATTAGAAATTGACATGTTGTGTCACTTTATGATTAGAAGATCGCACAATTTTCTTTCTACTGCAATTATTAAAAGAAACACATAAGTTGAGCAGTCACAAAATTAAAAAACCAAAAAGCCAGCAACCCAACAACTCTCTCACCCACCTATACACGTTTTCATTTCCTCTGCAATCTAGCATTCTTGAAAATTGGTCTGTGACCAGATTTTACATAAAGTTTGTACTTAAAAAATTATAAAAACTAAAAGTTGAACACCAAAAGGGCTTGGTAGATTATTGAGCAACAAAATAAAATAGGGTTTCAAAACAATTTCCTTGTGCCTTAGTTTCAAATTAAGGTCCAAAAAGTAACTGAAATAAAAAAAAACTCTCAACATCGACGTTCAAGATGATTAATTGAAGGACCCAGAAGTACCAATTTAAAAAGTGAGGCATGTACAAGTCACACGAACTATAACAAAAGTGTACATTTTCGATTATGCAACACTATAACAAAAAAATTACCTCATAAAATCAAATCAATATGCATGCAGATTACACAATAAACAAAAGGTCAGAGCATCATTTCAATTTCTATGCCAAATAAACTTGTGTTCAGCAACAACCTGTGTTCATTCCATTAATATAAAACCAACAGATTCCTTACAAGCATGCATTTAGTAAACGTTCATTTACCATCCAAAGTTCATATAAATCTCCTTTTTCACTTTTTATTTACATTTTGAGTCAAACATTTGATAAAAAGAGTGAACTTGTGGTGGCGTGTTAAATATTTGAGCACAATTAAAATTAAACTTTGGCTAACTTTTTATTGTGAGTGTAATTGGCTTACCAACTTATGTTGAAATACGATATTTTTTTGTATCCTTTTTCTTTTTTTTTAAATGAGTCTATCCAGGTCGTAGAGAATTTAGCAGTTACATGAAAAAACATTAACAACTGTCTATACCAATCGACATTATCAACCGTCCAAATAAGATGAGGTCTTTTTATTCCTCACTCTTTTTCTCCATCAAATTCTTTGTTCTTGTCCAACTTCAAATGTAGATCCATGGGAGTGTTCTGTCCAATTTCAAATGTAGATCCATGGGAGTGTTCTGATAAAAAAAAAAATCAAAATTTCTCTCCGTCAACAATAAAAATTAGAATTAAAAAAACCCAAAATCCATTTTCATATATTCAGGGTCATTCTCTATTGATCAATCATCATTGGCTTCTTCTAGAATTGGATCCATATTTGTAAAAAAAATAAAAAATGAAGCTAAGCTATAGAAATGAAACAATAAGGTAATACAGGTAAGTAGTAACTAGCTAAGGAAAATAAAAAAACATATAGTTAAAATAAAAAACATATAGTTAATACAATGTACATCTAGAAGTATTGATGCACTATAAACTAGCAAGACTATTGTACCCTATGTCCATTTTACTTTAGGCCACTGCAACGTTTTCCCTGCTATAATTTCCCAATGTCAAAGAACAACTAACCATGTTTCACCGACATTAGTATGTTGGAAATATGACAGATATATGTGTAGACAAAAATCTTCCTTCTTTCAAAAAGCTTCAATAATAAAACCATGTAAACAATAACAAAATCTCATCAAGATCCCGAGAATACACATCAAATCTCGATATGAAACAATAAAAAAAAAAAAATCAAACCCTAAAACTAAAAAAAAATGTAAACCAGAATGTCATAAAAATTTCAAGAATACACTTCTAATCATGATACGAACCAATAATTCAATACAAATAATTTTATACCCTAGGAACTAAAATAAAGCAAAATCCAATCGCCGGTCTAAAAAAACGCACATCAAATCACTGTATAAAAGAACAAAATGAAAAGGATCATGGAAGAAACATACAGATTAAAGCGATGAATTTCAGTAGGATCGAAAACAAATCCCCGATTTTGAGATGTCTCGATCGAATATTGAAATGGAAACAAGAGAATTTTTATAGAAAAATCTCAACGGCATTTGATATGAGGACAAGCGAGTAATTGAGACATAAGTGGAATGGGCGAATAAAGAAAGATATGTGTACCGTTATTTTATATGGCAATGCATTGGACGATACATCTTTTCGGGTTGGGTTGAAGAAGCACCACGAGCCCTATTAGTGACAAAAATAATGAGAAATGATTTATTTTCAATTGTAAATTGGTATTTTTTTTCTAAAAATTGTAAAATTCATAATTTAATAAAATTAATTTTTAAACTAAAATAAAAATTGTTCGATTCGACTTATGCGAATTTTGAAAATTGAAACTTAAATCAAACCATTTCGAAACGATTTGATCGAAAAATTATCAAGTTCACATGGACCACGGTTTCAAACTATTGTGTTCGGTTTGATTTGCAATTTTGAGTTTCTTTTGTGAAGCCCTAGTGAGTAGGTGGTGAAATGTAGCATGTTAAAGTTTAATGACTTATGAAACAAGATGAATGAGTAATAGAGTGCAATCAATCGAAACTATTTTAAAGTTCAGTGAGTATAATATAACGGAGGTGTAAGTTCGGTGACTATTCAGTGCAAAATGAATTTTACATGTTTGCACTTGAAGTTTTATTTATAAAGGAGCTCCATTTTGACCCACGTTCTTTCAAAACTCATTTTAACCACACATTCTTTAATAAAATAATATTTTTTATCACATCAATAACGTTTCCTTAATTTTTAACCATATATTTCAGATCATATCACTAATACATTATTTTTTTAATAATATCCATCAAACACACTCGAAATTTATCGATGTGATGAAAATATTATTTTATTGAAAAATGTGTGGTTGAAAAGTAGGAGAATGACAACGAAAATTATAATGTGGCTCAAACAGGGGCTAAAATCTTTCCATAAACAACTCAATGGCAAAAAAATCAGAATCTTTCTAGAAAATAATGAGAAATGATTTCTAGAAAATAATGAGAAATGATTTATTCACAACTGTAAATTAGTATTTTTTTTTCCGGAAAATTGTAAAATTTATAATTTAATAAATTTTATTTTTAATTAAAAACAGTGTTATTCGATTATGTGTTTTTTTGAAATCGAAATCTAAACCAAACGGTGAGAAAAAAACTGCAGGCATACGTAAACTTGAACCGACGTGCTCAGTTCGATTTACAGTTTTATAATTCTCCTGAACCCCGATTCCAACGGCGACGAACTGAAAACTTTCCATAACCAAAGCAACGGCTACATAATTGAAATCTTTCCATAACCAACTCAACGGCTACAAAGTTGAAATCTTTCCATAACCAACTCAACGACTACAAAATTGAAATCTTTCCATAACTGGTGAGGCACTACCCTCTATATATAATTTCGTTTTCAGATGCAATTCATGATTTTAGTTTCTTCTATTGCTTTTTCTCTTTTTCTGTTTCATTTTTAATTTTTCTTTTTAGCTTTATGTTAGTTTTCTTGTTTGTTGTTTTTCACCTTTTTCCTTTCTCGGATGCAGTTTATGATTTTAGTTTCTTCTACCTTTTGCTTTTCCCCTTTTCCAGATTTTTCTTTTTCAGTTTCTATTTTAATTTTTTTTCCTATATAATTTCGTTTTCAGATGCAATTTATAATTTAGTTTCTTTTCTACCTTTTGCCTTTTCCCTTTTCCAGTTTTTTTCTTTTTCAGTTTCTATGTTAAATTTTTTTTTTTTTTTTTTTCTGTTAGTTTTCTTGTTAGTTTTGAAAAGGTAGAGGAATGAACAGAGTATGTTTATTGGACTGGTTCGATGGGCTCTCCTTTGAGGTGGGAGTATGTTGGAGCCAAGTGTTCCACGGCGACAAGTAACGCGGCAGGTGTTGGCAAAGCCAGTGCGACAGCAGCAGTGTCGGGGGACTGGTTTCAAATGGTCCTGAAGAAAATGCTGAAACCAATCCTTGGAAAAAGAGCGCAAAAAATGATGATAGGGGAGATTTTAAGGTCCCCAAGATATGGAAAACATTCAGCAGATCTTTAATGGTTTGAATTTGAAATGCTAAACATTAAATTTATATACTCTGTTGCAATTGTACACATCAGTAAATATTGAGAATCTTGAGGATCAAACGGTTGCAAAGGAGACATGCACCTCGATTCAACTACAACTCTCTTGAACACTGCAAAAGGTGTGCCCTCATGGCTCATGGTATGAATTCTGTACATTTTTCCTTCCCATGCACACGCACACAGTGAATCACCACTCCCACCTTCTACTCTTCCCGTTTCCTCTTTCTTCACCACGCCCACATAGAAGTATCCCTGTTCAGTTTAGCTTAAATTGTTCTGTTAAGCTTTGTGGGATAATCAAATATTGAATGATAAGCAAATAAATCAATCAGTCATTTTTAATTGCATCATTATGTTTAAATAAGAACTCAATTTTTGATCATCTGTTTGTTTTTATCTTGTAGGAAGTTAATCTGGATAGTTTGAATCTATCCTTCACTGTTGTCAATGACGGTGGTTTAAGAAAGTTGCCTGGTTTATCACATCTTAAATCCCTCAATTTAGATTAGTTAAGTGCACTAACCATTACCATGTTATAAGATATATATATTCAGTCTCAACTTCTTTGAAAGTAGGAAAAGGAGAGAGAACGAAAAAGGACAATTAATTTGTGGAGTTGAAAATAACTGAGAATCAACCACCCTTTTCCAAATGGCCCAGGCAGGATGGGGGATATTTCAGGTAAAGGGGAAATTGCTGGTGAGATTGTACACTTCAGTGCTTACACTTTTTGTTTTACCTTTTTTCGTAATGCTCTCACCCCTTCTCTCCCGATCAATGACCTGTGTTTAAAATGCAGGAGGAGAGGAGTTGTGTTTAGGAGCGTGGGCACATCAATCTGTTTTGTAAAAACATAGTTTCTGCTGATGATTTCCATCTAAAGGTTATGTATCTGTTGCATATTTTCGCTGTAGCACGTAATATAGTATATCTGAAGTTGTGTTCTAAGTATAAATATGAATAGGTGATTCTAATATTATGCATGCATTTGTGTGTTTCTGGTTTAGCAATTTTGGAGAGCTTAAACATATTCTTGCTAGAAATGATGAAGGGGGATGATTAATCTTGCAGTTTTTAATTTTATTCCATATGTTACTGAGTATATTGTGATAAACTACTTGCATTCGTGAAAATAGAAGATAGAATGTGATGCAGATGCTCCTTGGTGTATGATCACTTGGAACTTTGTTGATGTGAACCCAAAATTCACCTGAACTCTAAGGCCCGCAAAACGGTTTTAGAGAGAAATATGATGAATATGGAAACAATTGATAATTGATTTTCCTTGATTTTCATCTACCACTAGATAAAATCCGAATCCTAACAAGACCACATATATAAGCATCACACATGAGAAAAAAAATAAAAAAAATTAAACGTATAAATTGAAACTAAGTGATTCAATTTATATTGTGCTTCTCTTGAGGTCAATTTAATCATCAGCGAGTTCGTTCTTTTGTTCTTCATGATCTTAATTATTATTGTTTTTCTTTTAAATAAAATTCTTATTTTGCTCTTCTTATCTTAAATTATTATTGTTTTGCTTTCAAGTACAAATTTTTAATGCATTCACACAGCTTGAATCATTCATTGACTTATCTTTTCCATTTTTCTTTGATTCATGCATGATGATACAAGGAAGAACAAATTCTGAACTTTCCAAGTTATTTCAATAATATCACTATTTGAAATAATGCCTCAATCCATCAAACACACCCGAAGTCTATCTTTCATTTTTTCTAAGACGAGGACATATTTTGCAAACTTTTCTGGTTTATATTGGGCGTAAGGGTTTCCTTTTTTTTATGTTGAAAAACACTGAGAAGTAATTTTCGGAAAAAAGAAATATTTTCGCTGTAGCACGTAATATAGTATATCTGAAGTTGTGTTCTAAGTATAAATATGAATAGGTGATTCTAATATTATGCATGCATTTGTGTGTTTCTGGTTTAGCAATTTTGGAGAGCTTAAACATATTCTTGCTAGAAATGATGAAGGGGGATGATTAATCTTGCAGTTTTTAATTTTATTCCATATGTTACTGAGTATATTGTGATAAACTACTTGCATTCGTGAAAATAGAAGATAGAATGTGATGCAGATGCTCCTTGGTGTATGATCACTTGGAACTTTGTTGATGTGAACCCAAAATTCACCTGAACTCTAAGGCCCGCAAAACGGTTTTAGAGAGAAATATGATGAATATGGAAACAATTGATAATTGATTTTCCTTGATTTTCATCTACCACTAGATAAAATCCGAATCCTAACAAGACCACATATATAAGCATCACACATGAGAAAAAAAATAAAAAAAATTAAACGTATAAATTGAAACTAAGTGATTCAATTTATATTGTGCTTCTCTTGAGGTCAATTTAATCATCAGCGAGTTCGTTCTTTTGTTCTTCATGATCTTAATTATTATTGTTTTTCTTTTAAATAAAATTCTTATTTTGCTCTTCTTATCTTAAATTATTATTGTTTTGCTTTCAAGTACAAATTTTTAATGCATTCACACAGCTTGAATCATTCATTGACTTATCTTTTCCATTTTTCTTTGATTCATGCATGATGATACAAGGAAGAACAAATTCTGAACTTTCCAAGTTATTTCAATAATATCACTATTTGAAATAATGCCTCAATCCATCAAACACACCCGAAGTCTATCTTTCATTTTTTCTAAGACGAGGACATATTTTGCAAACTTTTCTGGTTTATATTGGGCGTAAGGGTTTCCTTTTTTTTATGTTGAAAAACACTGAGAAGTAATTTTCGGAAAAAAGAAATATTTTCGCTGTAGCACGTAATATAGTATATCTGAAGTTGTGTTCTAAGTATAAATATGAATAGGTGATTCTAATATTATGCATGCATTTGTGTGTTTCTGGTTTAGCAATTTTGGAGAGCTTAAACATATTCTTGCTAGAAATGATGAAGGGGGATGATTAATCTTGCAGTTTTTAATTTTATTCCATATGTTACTGAGTATATTGTGATAAACTACTTGCATTCGTGAAAATAGAAGATAGAATGTGATGCAGATGCTCCTTGGTGTNATTCTTTTTCCATGTGTTACTGAGTATATTGTGATAATCTGGATTCACGAGAATAGAAGATAAAATGTCATGCAGCTGCATTTTCAATGCAGCTGTTGCTTCCTCTGTATCAAAGATGAAAATGAAAAATAAATGTTGAATAAATGTTGATCAATGGAGGAATCATATATAAAAATGAATTTGATCCAAGAAACAGGAAAAATCAAATCTTAAGAATAATTATATCCTGTGTCTAACAGGGAATTATATTTTTTTGGCTCCATTTGTAAAACTTGTGGACGAAGATTTTGGTATGACTCTAAAAACTTATTCACCAATGGTTGATAAAGAAGACAGTTACACCACTAGGGGGCGTTCCCAAGAAATTGCTTCTCTCTGTGATCTCTGTTATAAATTCAGTTGCATTTTGATTATTTGCATCCTTTATATATTCTAAGTTGTGTTTGTGATGTAGGCTTGGATTTCAAACTTGTTCTTTCTTCTTTGACCACTCCCCCTGCATGAAAAAGAAACCTCACTACCAAGCCTTTTTTTCTACTGATGTCACACTGATTCACACATGACACCCTTTAATTTCTCATTCTCTTTCTCATTCTCATTCTCATTATTCATTTCAACCATAATAATATTACACACAAATCAAAAACTTTTCATCACTTTTCCACCACACATTCTCATATCAATCACTATTCCAAAAATTTTCTTTTCCTCAAAATGAATTTCAAAAAGGGGCTAACATAACTTTTAAAAGTATCACAACCCGTGCATTGCATGGGCTTTGACTAGTTGTGCT
>CAIGRF010259387.1:0-10698 GCA_903798235.1 Fraxinus ornus
TACATCAATTCGTACAATTTAAGGTCACTCTATATTCTCACCCTATCTTTGAAAAGTGGGGTGCTTCGTGTACATTGGGGTGGACATTCGGGTGTCCATAATGGACACCCGGTGCCACCCCATTGGAGGGAGTGCCGGTCTATTATGGACACCCCCAATATACATATATATATATATATATACACACAAATTTGTTGAGGGATGATTTTTACCATATCACAATAGTCTCCCAAGTATAAGTATAAACATTTATGTTATAGTTAGAATTTACATGTACCTGACTTGTGCGAACTACCTACTAGTGTTGTCTGAAGTTGCATACTTCGAGATTTTTCTCTATCTGGAAAAATTATGAGGATAGTCAGCGAAGCGAATTAAATCTGATGTTGTATTGTTTGAAGTGCCCTTGCGTATCCGAAACCTTATCCGAACTAGCTGATGAGAAGTAGCTTCGACCCTTGCTAGGTCTTTAGCTTGCCAATTACGAGGAGCCTGATTATAAAACATTTGGGGAACACGGGGCATCCTAAATTATTGCACCCAAAGAATTTGTTGTTTTTTTGTACGTTTTCAAGAAAAAACAGTTGAAGCGGTTCAACTTCCCATGCACGCAACTGCCGCCGCATTCAATGCATAATGATGGTCGTGCACACGTCTGGCTAAGTTCAGATGCATGAGCTCGTGAGATAGATGCTCTAATCTGGATCGTAGAAGACGAAGAGCCGACGTATTGAGCGGTTCAGATAAAAACTTCAAATGAACGATCGGATGATCCGAATTAACATCCAACGGTTGGGATTAAAAGCTTCTGCCTATAAAAGGTGAGTATGCATGACAAAAAAAATCACTTTGTCTTTCACGCATACATCATTCAAATTCATCAAAACTTCAAATCTTTTTCTTTTTTCTTCTTGCATTCGTAACATTTGGTGGGTTTTCCTTTAACATTCTTCACTTAAACTCTTAAGCGTCTTTTTCTTTTTTTAACTCAAGAATCTAAGTCAATGACACTTTCCAATTCTGTTGCCGGGGACGTAGATATTAGCGAAATAGCAGTTGAAATTAGGGATGACAATGGTTCAGTTCGAGGTCGGTTCGGTCAAAATCATAACTGTACCACCAAATTTTTTGTCATACCATAACCGGACCATAACCATGTAAATCGGTTCGGTTCGTATATCGATTCAGTTCAGTTAATAACCACAAAAAAAAATTATTTTTATAAGTCCAAACTCCAAACATCGAAGTGAAAAAAATTATGAAGAAAAGTCAATAAAAACAAAAAACAATACTAAGCCAATTTAGCAAACAATATCGCAAATGAAAATACAAACAATATCCNAAAAATTAATGTAATGTAATGAGAAAAAATGGGGGTCAAACGGGGGCTAAGTTAAGTGACTTTTCATTTAGACGAATTTATCGTCTAATGTCATATAATTACCACATATACTAATGTTTAACACTAGTTATAATGAATAGTATTACTCGGCTGCATGGAATGCGGTTGAAGGAGTTAAGATAGCATGTAAAAGCCAATATCGTCAAAAAAGAAACCTAATAGAATATGCAATTAGTTTTTTTGTTGTTAGCGGTCATAGTGTCAAACATCGTAGATATTATCAACATTAAATTGTCTACAATATTTAAAAAGTGGGGATTTAAGAGAAACGTTTGAAAGACGATAATATCCTCGTAAATTTTGTGTAATTATCAATTCATCCTTCAATTATTATTAGAATTTAATAAGTTTTATAACCTACTATTCTATTATTATTTAAATTTATAAAACAGTATGTGAGGATTTTGAATGTGAAGAGCTGCTTGTGTGTCCCTTTTTTTAGTAAATTAGCTAAATATGTGGCGTAGTTTAAAACTTGAAACGACATATTTTATTAAGTCGATTAATATTAATATATAGAATTTATTAAAAAAATATTACTTATATAGTTATTTTTTTTTCAAACCTAATATTGCATATTAAAAACAATTTTGCATTCCTAAAAAATTATATTGAAAATAATTAATTCAATCCATCTAGCTAATCTAATCTACCATATAAGTGTGGATTGAAGGGAAACTTTTAAAAGATGATAATGCCCACATTAATTTTGTATAATTGCCAATTCATCCTTCAATTATTATTAAAATTTAAATAGTTTTATAACCTACTGTTCATTATTATTGAATTTACGATCATTACTTTTATTTCTCTATTCACATAGAAAACTGAAGCATAATACGTTGATTAGTGTTTTTATCTTCCATAATATATTCAAAGCATAACCATCACATTAAATTAAAATATAAGATTTTTTTTTTTCTAACTTTATTTATGCATAATTTCTACAAACTATAAACCATGCTTTAAATTTATTTTTCTTACTGGTAATCAACAAGTAGATTATAATGGGGCCTAACAATGCTCGACCGTCATTATTTTATATTTGTAAAGTTTTGATGGTGGCGCGGGTTTCATTTTGTCCAAGTTTATTCGATTCCAAATTTAGGTTTTCAACTTTTCATATATGTTTAAACAATTATCTTCGTCCCAATAAAAAGATTGGAAGCAAAAAAAAAAAAATAGAGACATTTGACAGAGTCGGTATTTGTAATAAAGCAAATATACCCTTACCCGATACCCACTTAATGAAAAAGTTTATTTTTCACTTCTGCCTTTACTTTTTTGGTCACTTGTCAACAACATTGTCTTTAATCAACCTTCTTAATCTAACTTTGTTTTGTTTGTACTAATAGCATTATAATATATAAAATTAATTTTCATAATTACATTCCTTTAATTAATTAATATATCTATATCATTAATGTATAATTAATTGAAAATTTTCATTTATATAAAAAGGAAAGGTGAAAATATATATTTGAATATAATGAATTCTATCAAAAAATTTAGGAAAAATTGCAGCAACGGTACCAACCTTTCATTAATTAGCAGATTTTGCTCAAACCTTTCATTTGTACCATCTACAGTACCAAACCTTTCAAATTGTAGCAGTGGAGTCCAAATGCCCGTTAGTTGTCCGGAATAGTAAAAATTGAACAAATGTAATAAGGCAAAATATTAAGTTTACAATTTTAATATAAAATAACTATAATAATTAGAAAAAGAAAAAAAAAACAAAACAAAAGATTCTTCTTCTTTCTCAAACCACCCCACCCCAGCACCTCATCGAAAGAAACTAAAAGTATGAAACACCTGAAAATTAAGAAACCATAAAAGCTAAAAAAATTGGCACCACAACAACCACATGTAGAATTATTGCTCCAAATCACGAAGCAAATCACATAGTAGTTTGGGGAGGAAAAAAACTCATCACAACCCATAGCAATTTGAGGAGAAAAAAATCCAATGATTATTGCTCCAGATCTGAAGCAATTCGCATTGTTTTGAAAATGAGTGGTGTGCAATTGTGTTTGTTGTTGTTCATATTGGGTTACGAAGGATACGAGTCATTTGACCCGAACACCTGCGAATGGCCCTTCCAATACGACGGTGTTCGACCCGTCCTCGACTGCTCTGCTCTAGCCTCCGCCCCTCTAACGTTCTCTCTTTCTCCTTCTCCTTCTTCCCCAACCCCAACACCCCCAAAATCGCAAACCAGGCTATCCACCATCACCATTTGCTTCATTCTCTCCCAATCTATTACTTGAATTCCTTGACAGTGAATGATTTTTCTTGTCTTGTCTTGCATTGCATTACAAAGTGCATTGCCTTCTGGAAGGGTAGAAGAAACATTAAGATAACTTGAGAGATAGCCAAAATCCAATCATCTGTAAATCCGGCCCACCTTGACAACCTTAGGGAGAAATATCGTATTTCATATAACATAGAACTCATTCCCCCTACTCCTAATGAGCGAGCCTACTTTCCGAGGCAGGACTGCATCGCCATCAATGAGTTCCTCCTAAAGGCTGTGTTTCGCCTACCTTTACATCCTTTCTTTAGAGTCGCACTTAGGTTGTATGGACTGGCCCCCACCTAACTCATCCCCAATGCCTGAACCTAATTAGTGGGAACTTACTTCCTCTAGAAAGAAACTTCCCTCAGAGAGGACATGCCTTTCTACGTTTTTCAAACCATCTTTCAATCTCGGGTCCTAGGGAAAGGGGATTCAAAAGGGTGGTACTCCCTCTGTCCCGTGGGGTCACATTCTCCCTTTGTCAGGGGTCTTCTCTCCTCCGTCAAAGGATTGAAGAAGACGTGGTTCTGGGTAAGGGAGAAGTTCAATATATTGACCTCGAAAAACGTGACGCTTACGTGGACAACAGATGTCGTGCCCACTCACGCCAACTCAAGCAAATTTTAGTGCGTTTTAACCGGAGTGCCTATAAGAAGCGGGATGAATGTAAACGCGACGTGAGACAAAAATGTTCAAGCATGGTGGGTCGAACAAAGATGATTGTGTTAACAACAATCATCGATCGAATACAAAAGTAGACCCATAAAAAGATCAAATAATGTATATGGAGAAGAACTAGATGATATGTATAGAATTTTCCATGATTGTTTTTTTTATTATCAATGATCAAGGGTTCAAGAGTCTAAAGTCCAAGAATCCAACCATTTTTCAGTTACAAATAGGCCTATTTATACTACTTCGCCCGACGTGGTGTCCGTTGGATCAGAATTACGTTGCCTCATCTCCTTGATCGAGGTTTCGCATCATTGTCTATCATACAATAAATATATTGACAATGGGTTAGCCGCCTTATACAATAGGCTTACACACCTGACATTCTTTATTACAAACGTTACATCAATCATTTCTAAATATTGCCTAATAATCTTGTAAGAGACACCTTTAGTTTTCATGAGCTTCAGGTGAATTAGAAGCCTCGGAGGAAGGTTCTCCGCGTGAAGAGCTTCGGCTCTTCTATCTTTTATACACCGATTTGGATTGCACACTTCAGTCGTTTAGGCAGTGCTTCGGCCATTCATATGATTTGTTCACTTTAGACCATTGGGTCTTTTGTTGACTTTTTTGCACACGTGATTCGTTACGTGACACTTTGACTTAAGCCTCGGTGGCGAGGCTTAAACATAATTTTACAAATTTTACAATTTTATAGGTTTTGTGTGTTATTTTTCTATAGCAGAATTCATTCAACGGGTAAAGCTCAAAATATGTTGGACACGAATTATGAGATAATGCAAACAATAGAAGTCTTGATAAAAACTTGGGGAAAAAAAGTTGTGGAATTTTGACAAAAAAATATTTCGTACAAAGAAATGTTATTGTAATTAAAATATTACATTTTAGTTTATTCAACATTTTCACATTATATGCATAATTTCATAAATATAAATATAAATATAAATAAACACACACACATTCTTTTTTTAACAATTTTAATTTTTCCAATATCAATTATTTCAACTTCGTTAAAAAATGATATTAATGTCTCAAAAAATTACGCATATATATTATTTATTCGATACACAAGATGTACAACACTTGCTTACTACTGATCTATAAAAACTAAGGATTGGAGAAAATTTTGAATACTAATTTTACCCTTTTATTTTTTATTTTTTACTTTTGACAATAATTCTCATAATTATGAATGTACAGTAATGGTTAGTAGTTAATAGTCATATTATAACTCCAAAAATTAATTATAATTTAACTTCTAGCAGTCTCCATTAGGTATAAAAAGAAAAGAAAAATTCTTAATTTTATTCTTTTATTTGAACTGTTTAAAATTATATTTTAATCACTTAAAAATCGAAGATCGTCTGCATGTAATCATATTTTATAATTATAATAGAATAGTTAAAAATCAAAATTCCATTTGAAATTATAAAGGACAACACTTAAAGGTGAAATGGTCATGTGAAAAAATAGAGAGGATTGTTGCCAATCTTAAAAACCCTAATAATTAGGAGTTATTTGCCTTGACATATTTATAACCTTCATCCACATGTCTTCCTTGGGAATTAGATAGAAGTATGTAACATTTTCAATTTATTTAAAAATTGATTTTTTTTTTCCGCATTAAATACTAAAGAGGGGAAATTTTTTTTTTTTTTTATGAAGGAGTTAATTAATAATTAATGCTCTATATTCGACTTTTATTAAGTTTGGAAGGTCTTTCTTTAGAGAAAATTAGGGGATGTTCTTTTCGTGTTTCAGTTTTTAATTTTTAGTTTTGAATTCATTTTGGGTTTTGTGTTTTGAATGTCCATTTTGAGATTGTTGAAAACGCGTCTTTTTGTCATTTTGAAAAATTGTTTTCAAAAAAAAAAAAATAATGAAGTTTTGGCTTGATTTTAACTCAAAACAGTCAATACTACTTTTTTGGCTTTTTCCGTGATCTTTTTAAATTTTAAACTCGTTTTTGAAAATTCGTTTATGAAAATAAGTAAGTAAACGTGTTTTCAGTGTTTTCGAAAATTGAAAAACTGAAAATGATCTGAAAACATAAAAAAGAACAGACCCTTATGTTATTAGGATAAAGAAACTTTCATTTTCGATTATTGAATTGATTTGGTTACTAATGTAAATCAACTTTGAACGATACTTTAGTAAATTATATTTTTTATGGTTTGAGTTTTGAGTTCATTTTCAATTTACTCTTTTGAAGGTCCATTTTAATAATGCTTCAAACATTTTTGGTTTGTCATTTTAAAAAATTATTTCTCAAAACAGAAAATTAGAAAAGACATCTAGCTTGAGATTTTGAAAAAAAAAAATTTATGACATATTATTCAATGAAATTTGATTATTCAATAAAAATAGAACTATTTTATGCCATTTGTGCTACATTTATATCACACTTTACAGATTTGTTTACATACACATCATGTGATGAGGTATAATTGAACCAAAAAATTCTCAATCAAATTTTAAGAAATAAAAATAAATTTTTTTCACTATTTTCTTGACACTTCATCTATTTGTAAAACTTTCTATAATCTCTTATAACGCAGAAGTAGAATTGTTCATTTTATGTTAATATATGGGTAAATAGTACAGAACATATATACCTTTCAATGTCATTGCGCGAGATGTCTCTACCTTTCATTTTTTTTGGCATTTTCACTCATACCTTCCACCTTTCATTGCGTAAAATGTTATTTTCAACAATTTTTCAATGAAATGACGATTTTACTCTCTTATTCAAATAAAACAAAAAGAAAAGAAAAGAAAAGAAGGTGGTGCTCTGTGGATCTATAGGTGGCGGCTTGGTGGGGTTGTGAAGGTGGTGGTGGTGGAGAATTTATGACTTATCTGTAATATTTTGAAAAACTTAGGACTATGATTGTAATTAATTGTTTATTTTTTCTTTTCTTTTTGTTTTATTTGAATAAGATGGTAAAATCATCATTTTATTGAAAAATGTTGAAAAAGACCTTTTGCACAATGAAATGTGGAGGGGTGAAAATGCTAAAAAATGAAAGGTAGGGACTTTTTCACAATGTCATTGAAAGATGAGGATGTTTTGTGCTATTTATCCTTAATATATTATCAACCAATATATACATATTAAAATTGGTGAATCTTACAATTTTTTTTCTTATTGCAAAAGTAAAATAAATAATAAATAATAAAGTAAGTTCAAAATATAGGAAATAAAAAAAAAAAAAACTCGAGAAAATAATTTTCCATACATTTATATTTTGCAATGACCATTAACTAGGCTTATTGACAAACAGTGCCTACTATTGGAATATACCTTTGTGGACATGTATTCTCTCATAGAAACTATATGTTAAGATTTAATGTTCCATCTTAAAAGGTCAACCTTATTAAGAGGAATAGTCCAAACTATTATAAATTGGTCTATATTTTCATCTTTATTCGTTGTGAGATTCCATCCCTTAACATGTTCCCGCAAGATGTTGGCTCGTTTGAGCAAATCAATCTTGAAATTCGTGTGCTCATTTTTTGAGTCTTAATCGGATCAAATTGCTCGTTGGAGCCAATTTTGAAATTCGCGTGCCCATTTTTTTAGTCTTAATCGGATCGAATTACTCGTTGGAGTTTAATGAACTCTGATACCATGTTAAAATTTAGGGTTCCATCTTAAAATGTCAACCATATTAAGAGGAGTAACACAAATTTTTATAAATTAGTCTATATTTTTATCTTTATTCGATGCGAGATTCTATCCCTTAACACTATATATCGAACTTCCTCGTGAAATTTGGATGTAAACAACAAAAATCTTGATAAAAGCAAAAAATAAAAGAAGAAAAGTTGTAAGATGTTGACAAAAAAAAAAAATTGTTTACAAGAAGAGTTATGGTAACTAAAATACTACATTTCAGTTTATTCAACTTTTTCGCCTTAAATACAATTTCATCAAAAAATTTCTTCACATATATTATTTTTAGCAATTTTACTTTTTCTTTAACAATATCAACTACTTCAAAATTATTACGTATATCATTTATTTTATACATAAAACGTGTAACGTCTGTGTTTACTACTAATATTTTAAGTGTAGAGATATGGTTCCTGTTTATGATGACAAATTAATCAACATCGCTGCGTTGTCATCTAAATAAGTAGCATTATCTTGGATAGTGGCCAGTTGTAGTGGGGCTTAATCGCAGTCTGTGATGTTTACACACACAAAGGCTCAATTGGTTTTCAGTTACTTGAAATTCAAGCTAAAATAATTCATAATTCAATCCTGAATAAAATATACAATTATAACAAAAAATAAAAAAAAATAAAAAAATCATAGCCAGATCTTGCAATCGTCGTCCCCTCCAGCCACTACCACCACCAGTAAACCAACTGCAATCTTCTAAATCTCAAAACATCAAAATTGCACTCCCCATGATTCATAACTCCAATATGATTTAACGTTTTTTAATCTAACGATTATTGGTGTAACTATTAGAAACTCGGGTGACTATTAATAATAATAAAAAAAAAAAAATTCAGTGACCATTGACGTAATTAATACTCAATAAATCCATATCTTTTACTCATTTTTAAAAAACTTATCTCATTATTTTACTCATTTTTAACCACATATTTTTCAATAAAATAATATTTTTCATTACATTAATAACTTTTCCTTCTTTTTTAACTACACATTCTTCTTCAATCTACTATTTCAAAATACATTCTTCCAAAATAATGTGGCTCAAATAATTTGAGTAAGGGCCTGTTTGATTCACCCAGATTTTATATGGAAAATGGAAAACAAATTCTCACTTCCACTTTTGCCTTGTTTGATACACTATATTTTTCAGACAATTGATTTTCTTGATTTTGTCTTTTACGTGTGATTTTTCTTGGTTTTGTGGAAAACCAATTTCCACCAAGGTTACCTTTTTTTTTTTGCAATGAAAACAAATTTTATGTACAATTGTAAAAAAATTCCATTTAATGAACAGTTTTCATGAAAAATAAAGTCAAACGAACACCAAAAGATCCAAAATTTTAACATTTTTCAAGTGAAACATTATACCAATCAAACACAATTAATTAATAATTCCCAAGAAAACAATGCTAAACAATTCAATTCCCTGAAATTTATTTTTTCCACCCAAATTCCACTATTGCAATCAAACGGATCTTAAAAGAAGTTCATTTTTCAAAAGTGAGCCTCGTTTGACATCCTTCAAAATAATGTTTTTTTTTTAAAAAAAAAGTTTTAAAATATAGTTTTTTAAAGAATATGTAATTAAAAAGTAGATTTTTTATTAACGAATGTGTGATTAAAAATGATTTTTTTTATATATATAAATGATGTCAAATAGGAGCTAAATCTCATTATTGAAAAGAATAACTTATTTATCTTATTTTTTTCTATGAAAAAAATATTTATTTTAAAACAAACTTTTTTTTTCTTTTTAAATAAAATTAGAATATGTTTGATGTAAATTTTTTAAAATAATTTTTTGAAGAATGCGATTAAAAGTAGAAAAAAATATGATTTGATATTCAATTATTTTATTGACGGAGCATATATGTAATTAAAATATAATTTTTTTAAAAATGTACAATGCGCATAATCTAACAATCCCACAACCCCACTCAAACACTGAAACGTGAAAGCTAAAACCCTAGCCTCCTTCTCTTTGTACCCCTCTCTGATTCTCCCCTTATCTATAGTTGTAAAGTTTCATCGATCACTGAACTTTGCATACTGTCACATTATAGTCACTCAACTGTGATATTCCCCTGAATGGTCATTTAGCTTACTACCCGTTCCCTCCATCCATCACAATCCACACAGCGGTTTGTAAGTCGTCTGAGGTGGCAAATCGTGATTGAATCTGCAAGGAACACAAGGAACCCAAATCCGACCGGGGAAGAAATTGAAATCAGTTGTTCGTTGGTGCAAGCTACCCTCATTCAACGGATTTGTGGTTTGAGTCAATAACCAATTAGAGGTTTGAAAGCTATTTTCGTCTCTTCGATATTTCCTCTCGATGACAAACCTTTTTTATGCTTGACAGAAGCCAGATTCTGAGGATAATCAGTATGTGATGAAGTGTGTATAATGATAGTTCTTGGGGTTGCTAATGTTGCTTTACTCCTGGAATTGAATTGGTTAATTTTCTGGAAATATGTTCTTTTACCGTATGCTTATATAGGCCTTCACTTTATTTCTGAATTTAATTGTTAGTTGTTTTGGAATCTTAATGTAGCTAAATACAGATGCGTCTAAAAAGAATGTTAATTTATAGCAGATTAGAGACGAGTCTTGGGC
>CAIGRF010259466.1:0-23774 GCA_903798235.1 Fraxinus ornus
TCGGGCAGAAAGCTCGGGCCGAGTATCATTTTTTTTGGCCGGACTCGGCTCGGCTTGGGCCAAAAAAAGCTCGGCCTAAAAAAGCTCGGGCTCGGCACGAGCTTTTTTTTCCTGGCTCGGGCTCGGTTCGGCTTGGCTCGTTGCCACCACTACCTACCGTACAGTATGAATGTGAAAGAGGGCTTTTTAGGAGACTATGGATGACTTGTTGGTCAATAACTTGTCGAAACTTCAAACATCTAATTGGATTTCTGTTGTTTGAAGGAGAGATGAAAAGAAGCAAATATATTATAAAATAAACAAAATAAAATTCTTTAAGAAGTTCTAGAGCATAAGCTAAGCACAGCAAAAGATATTGATTTCACTAAAAAAAATTACCCTGGACTTCCCTTTTCCACTAGTTTTCCTTTCGAAACAAGCACACCATGATGTTTCCTAGATTTTCATTGTTATGACTCCTCAACTTTAATTTTTGATTTCTAATTCTGAATCTATTTGGTATTCATCATAAAGATTCTCTATATCCTAAGTTAAAACATAAGACAATTCGCTTCAGGAGCTGGGCAGAATGGAACCTTCATAATATTAAAGTTAAAAAAATCCAAACATCAATAATAAAGTTAATATTTTCAATAACAGGCAATATTTATCCACACAGCAAAACAAAGGTAGAATGATGAAATACAATGGTGGCAAGAAATAAGAAATAGTATGTCCAATAAAACCTTGCTACCAATTTCTTGGGACATTCCAAGGGAGAGAGCAGTTTTCCCCATACCAAGATGACCAGCAAGTAATAATGCACGTCCACCCATCTTCTTTTGGCGTATCATATCAACCACAAAGCCAGCAGTTTCCCTTGCTGATGCCTGACACACAAATCCAGCAACGAAAGGTAATGCTTTTCCATTGGGCTACAATAAAATCAGCCAAAACAAAATAAACTCATTTTATTTCTTTGCTCGGTCATGTTAAGACAGGAGCATTAAATCACATTTTAAGAAGTAAGAAATGGAGACCTGTTAAGACTTCTGTGCTCCATTGTTGTCAAGCCTTGAGACACCTTAAAGAAGAAGACCCCATGAGAACTACAATGAACATGTTAAATTTACTACAACTTTCGCTTTCCCTATGTAGTAACAGAATCAAATTATCTTCATTTAAATTGCATACCACAAAATCTTCTACTGAAATCCAAGTGTCCCCCAATGCAATTCCTGCAAATAAAGAACAAATGCAGTGTATGTTCTGTACCCAATATTGGACATGGTTGAATCTGTTCTAGTATTCATTTTCTCGACCAAACATGTCATCAAAATTAAGAACTCGACAACTCATTAAATCCAAGATTGAAATTTGATCCTTCTTTCACATCTATATTTGAATTTCATCAACCTAAGATTCCAGAATGAGAAAAAAATAATGATTACCTTCAATGAGCTTTAGTTTCCTGCCTCTGTAGCCTTAGTGCTGATAATCCAATAGTGATAGCAAATGTTCCTTCATAAGACTGCCAATAAATTCTCTTTTGGAGGCTCTCATTTCTTTTAAAAATTCTATCAACAATGTGGTTAAATCATTTGCAGCTTCTACATCAGTTCTAACAAACAGATGTTTATTATTCTGCTCCATAAAACTATATCCAACCCCAACAGGATTATCTTACAAGAGAAAAAAAATTAGAAAACAAGTAAAAAAAAAAAAAAACCAAGATATTGTAATTTTATGGATATATAAGGAATTAAATGCTTACCACAAATACAAGATCAGCTTTTCTCAACATGTGGAATTTGTAGACTTCAAAGAAGTGTCTAAATGTCCATTCTCTTCAAAATTCCCAATTCCAACTCTAGAAGCACCCTGTTCATATTACAAAATTTATAATTCAAATTCACATGTAAACATTCCAAAAATTTGCCCAAAATGAAGTAAGAAAAACTCCGCTTTTATAATGTAAAAAACAAAAATTAAAAATTTATCAATTTCAATAATTATTATTTTATACGCACTTTATACAAATTATTAGACTTGCAGGTTCACCCTGTAGCCAAAGAATGATAAGCCATGGCTTGTTTGGGTCTTGAGACCTCAATGGACTTCTGTAGTACCACCATGGCATGTGAGCCTCTGTTATATACATTGCATATATGCCTGAATCCTAACAGGGATGCTCGTCTGAATTGACAAGAATCGAGTTGAAGAACTCATTAATATCAGCAGCATTTGTTCCATATTGAAATGGGTTAGCTCTATCATCGCAATTGATGTTATTTATGAAGGTTCGAAAGTCAGTTTCCATCTGTGAATGCAAAGGGGTCTGTTTGTTTTCGATTTCGTTGATGGCGAATGAAATCATTATATGACTTAGTTGTACATTTAGAAACACTAGTGAGCGCACGTGCAATGCACGTGTCGTAGCGTAGTTGGCTATTTAATAGCGTGGAATGATTTTTGGTCTTATAAAAGCTTAACGAAAGAATAAAAATAATTACCTATTAACCAACATTCCGTTGGTCTCGAGACATGCCTGTAACGTCAAGATTGTTTTTTGCTGTGTAACAAGAATAACGTCAGATGTGATGATAGCAAATACAAAAAGGGCAAAAAGATATCACAAGACAACATGGGGTTTTCATATAATGTCAAATGAATTGGGTATGCGAAAGATTATGATATTCATTATCAACTTAGTGAATGAAGCAGAAGCCAACAGCTAAAAGTATACATATGAAGTAGCCATTTGGTACAGATGCAGACCTTCTTACAACAGTTGGAGGATTCTTAATCTTCAATGATATGATCGAGAGGTTATGGACACCCTGCTTACAAACATCACAAGTCTTGTTACTTTTGATGCTAAACCACATGACGAATATGATATTGATAGTAATAGAAATTAACCATTCATAAACTCTTCTAAGATCAGGCTCCAATATTTTGTAACTAAGCAACCATTTTAAATTATACATTCAAGTAAAGCTTGATGGCAATCCCAAGAGCCCGAATCAATTTGCGAGAAGCAAATCAACCAATAAATAAGACGTGCACAAAAAAAACAAAAAGGGAAAACATCTAAAGGAAATCACGTGCACGCATATTTTTGAGAATCAAAAAGGAAGATGAAAAGATAACCTAGTCTCTAGCTTAATCTCTATGACAACTTAACTGGACTCTTCTTGTTAAATTGCAACAGTTTGTAGTAGTATGTACATATGTTGGGCACAACGAACAGGCAGCCCAAATTATGATGATAATGATAGTCAGAAACAAGCAAGTACACTTAAAATGTTAGTGATCAAATTTTGAGCATATTGAATTACTCTCTATTCTAATCTCTGAAAAGAACATTGATTTTTGACATCTAAGGTAGTTAGTTCCATAATGTTAAGTCAGCTTCTGCTTGTATTAGGTGTCCTGGTGCCACGGTAAAGAAAATTCGTCGTTAATTTGGGTGCTTCAAACTTTCTATTAGCATCTATCCAAGAGAGAAAAACTTGCAATAAATTTAAATAATCAGCCCACTTCAGTGAAAATATTTCTAATTCTAATGCCAGACCAGCAAATGCAGTATAACTCACAACATTAATATATCTAATCAAATTCAATTAGCATTCATAAGCTGATTCTATGTACAAATAAATATTGATGATAAATCTTTTCAAAATTCAAACACCATAAACTTGTAATCCCAAAAGTTAACCACTTAGCTCTATCACATAATTCTGAAACTTCCTGCTCTCATGCTTCGAAAATCTAGTGTATATCTTTGTCCAGATCACCTAAACATTAGTTGAAATTATCACTTTCCACATTACCTCAACCTTGTTCTTACGAAAACCCATCAGTGTTTGAAGGAGCAATCTATTCCTCTTGCTCGGGGTAACCTTTAACCCAGTTAAATTAGCTTTTTGAAGAAGTCTTATGAAAGATGAAAGGTGATGGGGTAGTTTGGCAAGTCAACGAGAGAATGAAATAGTAAATTGCAAGAAAATAAGCACAATAAATCTAACATCTCTACCGATATAACTTTTTGTCGTTTTGAGAATTTTTCAAATAAGCATTCTTAAGAATAGTTAATAAATAGGACAAATGTTAACTCTACCCCTCAAATAAGCATTCTTAAGAATTTTTGTTGACTCTGTTTCTTTTTTCCACTTTCGCATTTAGTTTTTCCTAGGTCAAGTTGAAGGATTAACTCGTCTTCCTAAGCTACTGTAATAAAAAACTTGGAATGA
This sequence comes from Fraxinus ornus, assembly GCA_903798235.1. NCBI lineage: Eukaryota > Viridiplantae > Streptophyta > Magnoliopsida > Lamiales > Oleaceae > Fraxinus > Fraxinus ornus. The sequence goes on from CAIGRF010259466.1 coordinate 4,236, forward strand.
AGGGACCACGGGCACCAATATATGAAAGTTTAGGAGAATAATGCCAAGAAACAAAGGTTGGGGATAGAAGTGCAAAGAGGGTGAAATGTTGGGGATGGAAGCTCCGGTTTAGGCTTCTAAATTAGGTTCTGAAACCATCTCCATCCCATTATAAGAATCATGTTATACAGGCACCCAACTGACAAACTAAGGACATAATCAATCCTGCAAAAGAGGCATGTCAACCTAAATCTGCTTTTATATTTTCACGTCAACAAACGTATTATCTATGTTGAAGTCAATAAAGTGTAATAAACTTTAATAAACGAACTCCAGTCATTCATTTATTGGATTAATTGGTAAGCAGTCGTTCACTATGCTATATATTAAATTGCTAAGTTTCTAAAGTGCGATGATAGATCAGGACAATGAAATATCTTCACACACTTGCAATGTTGACATTTATGGCTCCAAACTCCTGCAACTGAAGAGAAAATTGACATGCCAGAATTCAAACCATCTTACCTACAAAAAACTTTATATCTCCATTCACCAAGTTCCTATTACTGAAGTTGTGAAGCCAAGATAAAGATAGCTAGAAACACAGTACTACAGGAACAACACTTATGTTAGGAGAGATGATAAGCATATATAGTTAGACTGCTAGGGCTCCGTGAGAGACGGAGCCAGACACTCTGGCTCCGTGTCTCGTGGTGCACGGAGAAAGCGAATCTGGGTCCGTGCCTCACGGAGGCCTCCGTGCACAACAGAGACACGACGTGGCTCCGTTGCGCACGGACACAGGTATATTTTGTTGACATCTGTCCTTTCAAAACTGGCTCTTTTAGTATAGTTAGGATATTTAGAAGAACCAACACCGAGCTCTACAGCAAAAGGAGTTTCTGAAACATCCATTAAAACGGTAGGATAAACTATCGCACAGCTGAACTCCAGCAAGATATATAAAGAAACATGACAAAACAATAAATACATACTATCAAGTTTGACAAAAGAAAACTACAGGACATCTTAAACAATTTTGCATACTGAGAGCAATTAAGAACTAATATAACATAAAATACACGTCCCAAAATATACAAACGATGACTTGAAGCATGAGTACCTCTTAAACAAAAGGAAACACAATAGCAAATGTATACATAAACTTATTCTTACTTCAAACATTGAAGAATTATATATTACTTCTACATAATTCATGAATATGACTTCTATTTCATTCATATCATTTTACTTGAGCTACAGTTTTACTTAAAACAATAGAAAACTCAACAAGCCATAATATGAAAAACAATGTTTCTTTTAAGAAGCCTCACTAAACAAAGCCTATAATGTTAAAATCATAAATCTCACCAACTACGAGCTAAGGTGAAAGAAATATACAATTTTTACTTGTGAAGCATAGTTTCTCAAGCAGTCTAAGAACACAAAGAGCAAATAAAATACCAAAAATATAAACATAGAAGAAATCGAAAAAATATACAGACACCAAAATAAAGCAAATATAAAGCATTTTCAGTTGTTGAAGAAACTACCACAGAATTTCGAAGAAAACACATATTTTGTATATAGAAAAATGAAGAAATAACACATACATAAATACAGAAATGAAAATACGTACACAATAAGAAACAATAGATGAAGGGAGTTGAGGTAACCATGGTCCACTTTGTTTGTGAAAGATTCACAAAGCTTCGAACACGGGCACAAAGAAAACTCGAAGTCCCTACTCCTGTGAGGTCGAGTATGAAATTTTGTTGTCCTCTTCTTGTGGAACTCTTCCTAGTTTTTGCGAAGTATTCTTTGAAGGTTGAAGGAAGAGAAGAAAAAAAATCAAATGATTAAGAGTAGCTAAATGGATTTATGGACCGACAATATACAATAAAAGCAAATTTATGTTTTGGGAATTCGAATTTTTCAGCCGTAATCAAGAATCCTGGGGAATTTTCTCGAGGGTTTCGTGTAGCTTTTTGAGAGAAAAAAAAGCAAGTGAAGATATTTAGGGCTTGTTTGAGCCCATTTTATTTTTTCTTTTAAAAATTGTATTTTGTAATAGTGTTATGATGGAGAATGTGTGATTAAAAAATAAGAAATTTTTTTAAGTTTACGCGTAATATTATTTTATTGAAGAATGTGTAATTGAAATGAGATCAAATCACTGTTCAAGAATAAATTTTGATGGAAGAAATATGGCTCAAACAGGGGCTCAGTGCACAGTGGGAAAAACGTTGGCGTGTAAAGGCCAAATTGACTGTACATTGCCAAACCATTTCCAAACCAGTTAGGTTTGAAAACAAGGTTTCACAAATGAACAGCGGTAGGCCAATCCACTCTTTTAAGTGAAGCCAAGATTGGTAAAATGCATACTTGACAGGATTAAGATTTCCTCAAAATGGATCATTTAGTCTGAATTGCCGGTTTCGATATTTTGATGTCTTTAAGAGGCAATATTTTTATGTCTTGATTGCACTGTATTAGTAAGTTACATGGCTAAAGTTATATGGCCTGAAAGATATATCTACTAGATGCTCACTGGTGCAAGACTATTGGCTTTGTCCTAATAATCCTGCTTTAACTGTTTCAGAAACATCTATTTTTGATTTTTAGCTTATTGCCTTCTCTGATTAATGCCTTACTAGACAAATTTATTACTGTCATAGCCTTTTACTTAACAATTAATGAGAACCTACTTTACTTTTTATGGCAGTTCTCTATCAGTTTCCCAAAGTACACTTCTTCTGTGGCTCAAAGAAATCTAAAAACCTTCTCTCAGGTAATGTGTGGTAATTTTTGACAGCTCTGAAGTTCTTGTGCAGGAACTTGTTTTGATGTGTATCTTTGCTGAAAATGTTGATAGGCTTTTATCAGAAACTATGAACATTGAACAAAAAACAGCATCAGTTAATCCCAATAAACTTGATGTTTAAGTTATATCTGCCTTTGGATGTTAACTTGCTTATGATTAATCCAGATAACTAATGCACGGGAGGTACATATATTGTGGCTGTTATCACACGCTTAAAATTACACGACAATATATGTGTTGTATACTGATGAGAAGTTAATTTCTTTTCAAGTTTAGTTAGGATACATGAAATAAATTATCAGATCCATTGTTTGAAAGCAAGATCATACCTTGACTTCTATTGTCATGTATGAGCCTCAATTAAACAAAATTGTGGGCCCTATTGATTGGAAGCATGAAATGTAAGTTTTGGATAAGGAAGAAAGTTGGAAACTATTATCATTATTATTTTTTAATGGGTAGATGATGCTGGATGCAAGAGCCATAGAACAAATATTTAAGAATGTAAAGCTCTGGTTTAAATTGAAATGTGAGAAAGGTGTGTAGACTTGGAAAAGTAGATAGGTTTTACTGAGTTTCATAGTAAAATCTGGGGCATGCATACATAGGTGCACACGACATGAAATCTTTTCCTTGTCAATTAATTTAGTACATTATGTAGTTAAATGGAAGAGCATCACCTTTGAGAAATCAAATACCATGAACAAAGGAGAACTGCCGAGAACATTAATATAACGATAATAATTATGAACCTTTGGTACAAAAGGGGGCTCAAGGACCGAGGTTAAAGATGCATTCCAATCTCTACACAAGTATTGATGAGAAATAAGATGCACTTTGCAACTGGCATGGCACAAAGCCAAGATACTTGATTAGTTAGGGAGTAATCATCCATGAACAGAAACTCGTTGGGAACAATTTAGAACCAAAGATTTCTTATACTGGTGTTCATAAATTTTTTTTTTTTGTTTGATCCGTAGTACTTTTGGATGTGCATTACATTCAAATGCCCTCACCTTCTTTTGAGTTAATAATAAATTTATTTCTTGTCTCTTGAGCAGCCGTATCTTGAATTGGTGAATAGTTATTGTACTGGAAAAATATCAGAACTCGAATCGTTTGTGCAGGCAAACAACGAGAAGTTTGAATCTGTGAGTTTTTTTGTCACTATCTTCCTACATATTAGGTCAACAGATATAGGAGTGCTGCAATGAAGTTTTTGTTTTCACTTGAACTTCCACCAAGTCCCATGTGAAGTCTGTGTCATCTGAAAGAGCTAAGTATTATCTGCTGTTTCAGGACAAGAATCTTGGATTGGTGAAACAAGTAGTGTCGTCTATGTATAAACGCAATATTCAGAGGTTGACTCAGACTTACCTGACTCTCTCCCTCCAAGATATAGCCAATACTGTCCAACTTAATAGTGCCAAGGAGGCTGAGATGCATGTACTTCAAATGGTAGGTTCAGTGTTCCAATGTTTATAATGGAAATGTATTGACATGTGGTTGTCGTCTATATTATAAATGTTTCTATCTTATTGCAGATCCAAGATGGTGAAATATATGCTACAATCAACCAGAAGGATGGAATGGTTAGATTCCTAGAGGATCCTGAACAATATAAAACCTGTGAGATGATTGAACGAATTGACTCGTCAATCCAGAGGTACGTCTCCCTGAATTTTGAATTGTTCGACTCTCTTGCAAAGGGCAAGAGAATTTCACCGAGAACTGCCAGCTGGCTGGGCGTTGGAGGATTCTTTTGAATATCTTTATATAGTTTCCAGACGAACTTGTGAAATTTGAAGGATCACACGAAAACTTGCAAGTAATATTAGTTTTGCAAATATTTTGTGGGGAGTGTGCACATTCCGAGTTGTGCTTGTTATTCTTTAGATCTCGTATTTCCTCGCGTATCTTAGTGAATTTTGGGAGTAAAATTCGTGATGAAATATTACTCTAAAAGAAGTTAATTGTTTTCGGGAAACCTGATTACCTATGTCCATTCTTTTGTTGCTAAGCTTAAATAGTTTACCTGCAAGTTTACTTAATAGTGAATAAGGAAATCTTAAAATATAATCTTTATATTGATAAAAAAAACTGGAAATTAGTTATTTCGAGAGTAAGAGTTACTTTTTAAATAAGTAAATTTTTTTACTTAAAAAGTAATTAAGAAAAAGTAACTTATCCAAACATATTTGGAAAGAAAAAGTTAAAAAGTGTAATTTCACAATACATGATAGATAGCACTGATGTTCCTCTTGAAATTTGTTTCAGGATGATGATGCTGTCTAGAAAGCTAACGGATATGGATGAACAACTTTCATGCGACCCGTTGTACTTAGGAAAGGCGAGTCTCTAAACACTCGTCCTCTCGACCCAGTTGGTTTCCGGGCACTTTTCTCAAACTGTATGTTAACTAAATCCTTTTTTGGTCTTTAATATGTCCAGGTTGGAAGAGAGCGACAGAGATTCGACTTTGATGATTTTGACACGGTTCCGTCCAAATTCACAATATGAAAACTTGGATTACGGCAGGTGGAAATGCTGATCTCAATGGATTCTGACTAGAAGGAACAATTTCTGTATCCTTCTGTTGTGGAAGAGTGAGCTGTGAGCATGTGGCCCTTGGGTTTCGGTCCAATCTCAAATCACAAATCACGCCTTTATACAGAAAAAAGACAATGATTGTAAAGTTGTAAGGGTATGTTAGATAGTCTAGTGCTGGACGTGACTCGACCCATATTTCTTTCTTAATACTGTTTGATCTGATTATTCAAGTTTCATCCAACATGAAATGTGAGCTTTTTACATATCCTCATGGTATATAAACAGTTTATACTTGGCAAAGTAGTTAATTATAAGTGGAGTTAAAATGTTAAATGAGGATCAGGAGATGAAAAATGAAGTAAGGATGTCTTGAAGTTTTGAGGTACAATCCATGCACAAGTAACATCTACTAAGCAAGCAAGGTAAAAAAACTTACCAACAGTAAGATTATTTTACTTGCAAAAGAAAAACTTAAAAAAGTGCTTAGAGGATGTTCGGCGATGCTTAAAAGCGAAAAAAATGTGTATTTTCCCATCTTTTAAGATCAGCCAAAAATGATCATCAAGACTATAATGTAAGATTGAATAGTAGCATTTTTAATTGAGCTACTGAATGTAAATTACATTACAATTTGGTTATGGTTATCCCATTTGTTGTGTTTGTCAGTTTAACTAATAGAAAAGGTTACATGACAGTCTAGTTGGCAATAATGAGATTGCCATGTCATATTTTTCTGTTAGACAAAACTAATGGAAGGACTAAATAATTACTACAATGTTTAATTTTGATTACCAAGTAAGAACAAAATGAAGTTTCCTTAAAAGCTAAGTGAGCACTTATGTTATCAACCCACTTTTCATATCAGGAATGGTTTAGTAAAGGGGTGTGTGGGACATTTGGCCAATAGCTTCGGGCTGTATAGATTCTTGGCCAAGTTTTTGTTATGAATAATCCTATATATCACCGTTTTAGGTGGTATACAAGTGATTGGACATCTTAATTGTAACTCATTTTATATGCTTTTTAAAGTGATATATCAATTAATGATACTTACATGCTACTTAGACTGATACTTAACACTAGTTGTATTAAACAACATTACTCTTTTGCTATTCCGTTTTCATGATTTATCTCATATACAGATGACAGCATATGTCCCCCATCTTGTTTCTAGGGACTGATTCAAATATCTTCACTATTTTGATAATAATAGCAAAAAAATCAAGAAATCTTTCATACAACTTCATCTATACAGATAATTAGAAGTGCAATAGATAACTATCACAATTGTCACCATGTTTCATTCCAACCTTTGTTCTCCTTAATTTCAGGGTCTATCTGAAAGAGACTGGAGATTCCACACTATAATTTTTGATCTGAGAAATCAGTCTTACAAACTTAAGAAATTCATTTCATAATTCAGACATGGATTTGTAAAGCTGAATCCTCAGTGCACATCATAGCTGCGGTTCACAACTTGGACCCTGGTATCATAATCTTTCTTAGTTCCTTTCTCAATATTTTCCCAGAATGGGCTCTTTGGTATTTGAGCTAATAAATATGACTCCTCGTACTTTTTTGTATGGAGCAACCTGCAATTCGATTCTGATCATATTTATTGAGGGATTTAATAAACAAAAATTCGAACAAATTCGTCAATTTTTGTACTTTCTAAAAAAATAAATGGAGAAATTTAATATTAAAGGACAGTAAAATGCTTATAAACATTGTAAGTAGGTGATAGTTATATGGAAACAAAAAGCTCTGATACGAGTCTAACAACCAAATTGCTCAAATGTTTTGAGAAAAATACCCGCTTTGAAATAAAATCTAAAACTTGTGCTTCATCAAGGCTGCTTTGGGAATGCTGCACGACACAGGCCAATGGTACTTTACCAGCTTCTTTGTCCGGGTAGCTGAGAAGAGTTAAGCTATTTTGCCAGATGATTTTGCTCACCTATTTGAAAGATGCAGTGTTGGTAGCAGATAATTAGGTGCAAAAACAAACTATCTTTTAAACAGGCCAATGTGGCATTCTGTCAAGGAAGTGGGCATAATATTCTGGCAATGTAGCAGGATTGAGCTGAGATATATTACAGATGTAGAACTTAGGAAAGTTGATCAAGAATATAATTAATTCCAATTCTGCATTCTTGCGCGATATGATACTGCTCGATTCTCAATCCCTTGTTGGAAAAGCAAAAATTAAGTATCAAATTAAGAAGCTGTGATGGATAATTCCTGGTACAATTTATCAATGAAGCATAATCTCATTCAAGAATATTTTACGCTAGATGGTACTGGATGGTATTAAAGAAGAAAAATAAGTTAAAAAACTCGTTCATCTGTCCAAGTTCTATGCAGTATATGCAATCAAATTCTCAGGAGATGATGCTTACGGTATTACAGTAGCACTGCATCTACAATATCTGCGTGAGACTGTTGCTGGTGTTCTACCTCGCAGGGACAACCTAACATAGGTAAACTTACTACAGTTAAAATAAAACGAACGTAAGATTTTATATTGATAATACCAAAAAAAGTAAATTTTAAACAACCTCAAACATGTGTGGAAAAAAAAAAAGGGTTCCAGACAAGCAACTTTTAAGCATATGAAATCATGCTCATATTTGGAAGTGAAAGTACATTAGGGTCACATTTGATTAAACGTAAAACCTTTTTCAGAGGAGACGACTAGTGATGCTAACCTGGTATCCTTTGTATTCGATTAATTCCTTCATCCTATCCACAACAAAAAAGGAAACCTTCATTGTCGATATAACAAACATTGCCGGTCCTCAGCCAGCCATCGGAAACCAAGGTTTCAGAAGTTGCCAAATAACCTGCAAAAACATCACACAAAGCTCTTGGAGCACATTGAATTACTTTTCACAGAGCAATGTCAACCAAGCCAATATATCCCAGCTACCCAAGCCAATATCACCGACGAAGAAGGAAAGGCTACTGCCTTGGCTAACGAACTCTCTAGCCTTGAGCTCAATGTAATTAAGAAAGGAATGCTGCAAAAAACCAGAAAAATGCTTCATTTCAAAAGGTTGAATTACCTCGTCTAAAAGTTTAAGATGATGGAAAGGAGACAATTTTCTATTTAAGGCCAGATTCCCTTTCTTTCTTTCTTTCTTTTTTTTTTTGGTAATCATAAATGACTGTTATGAAAATTGAAATCATGACTTGTGTCTCTATTGGTATCACGTCATATCTCATCGTCTAAAAACTTAAGCAGTTCGAGCTAGTGCACACATTAGAAATCCTTCCATCGAATATGTAACTTCAGTTATATTAGAAATCCCTTCTAGGAAATTAATATTAAAATTTTTGTTGTTCTTGTCTGCTTAATTCCCAACAGTGCTGATGGTTAGCACAATTTGTTGTAATTAGATAACATAGATAAGTATTCTTGATCTCACTGAATAATTGTTAGATTAATTGGTCGAAACTTGGATTGGAATTATGAGTTCAATAGAAGCAGACAACGCAAACGTGCTGCTGTTCTCCGGTGTCACCGCCATCGGTACCATCCACCCCAACCCTTGAAATTATGTTTATTTAATTATTATTTTTTTTTAAATTTAATTTTATGGTTTCAAAGTTTTATTTTGGTAATTTTCAAAACAGTGGACTCAAATAGATTTTGGCATTTTCAAATTAGGGTTTTAAATTTTGACTTTGGATTTTCAATTTGGGGGCAAAATTGATTTTCAATGTTATAGATTTTGACTAAATTGAGAATTTTGTTTCTATATGGTTTTGTTAAAAATAGTGCGTGCCCTATTTTTTCTTCTCAACCTAATTGTAAATCTTCTTATAATATAACTCTCCTCGACTGTTACTCGAATGTTAAAAATAGGGAACTGCGTGCTATCTAATTGTTACTCTTCTTTAAATTCTATTCACTTTTTAACTAAATCAAATATGAGCTAAATTTGGGGAACAAAATGGATACTTTGAAAAGTTTGAGGATCAAAAATGAAGAAACTAGAAGTTGACAGACCAACTTGGACACTTTGAAATGTTGAAGGACCAAAATTGATGGAACCAAAAGTAGGACTATATTTTTAGAAAGGTGAAACTCTAGAGATCAACTAGCTATGTAGCTTTTAGAAATTAATCATGTACAACCCCCACCGATAACACACATGGTGGTGGGTAATTTTTTTTTTACTTTTTTTTATTGAGGTGGGTCCCACCTCATGTGAGAGGTACATTTGGCTTAAATCTTTAGAAATTGGTACCTGTGTAGGTAAACATGGGCATCTATTGCAGACCCACATTAGTACGTGGCTAGAATAGTTGACATGTTTGCATCGATTGGAAAAATTAAATAAAAAAGTGGTATAGGTGTGGCTTGCATGTGCCACAAAGAAAATAAAAAAAATATAAATAGCATTGAAATGGCACGTGCGTTCTGCCTTCTGTATGAAAATTTTGAATTTTAATTTTTAATCTAATTTGGCTAATTAGCATAAATCATCCCTATCCTTTGTACTCCTTTCGAAAATAGTCCTTATCATTTCAAATTTGATATTTGCACCCTCATTTCAAACATTTATTGCGAAATTGGTCATTCCTGTCACGTTCCGTTAATTCCTTCGTGAAATACACTCATAAGGTTTGAAAAGGGTAAATTAGTCAAGCCAATTTTATTATTTATTTATTTATTTATTTATTTTTTTTAGGGAAGAGCTTCCTAATATACTAGCTTGCAGAAAAGTTTTATGATAGATATCCAATCAAATTGCAAGGATACAACTAATATTAAGGTAGCAAAGTCATCCAATATTCTAAAGTGTTCTATTTAGTTAGTTAACAAAAGGACAAAATGGTAACAAAATGTGATAAGGGGAGGGATCTGAGAAATTCATTTATTCAGTGAGACGTTTAGGAAAGAGTGGAGAGATCTTGCCTCTCCAATAGCCTGAAACTTTTTATTTACTTTCTGTGTAATATCAATGTAGTACCCAGATACAATTGACTCAGAATTTAGGTATTTCATTCATTCATCTTCTTCCTTACAATATTAAGGGTATAAATAGCCACCGTATATACATGAAATGCTATAATTAAGGTATAGAAATCTGCATAGTATAATTCTATTCTAGGAAACACGTTCCTGTCAATCTTGGTATGGAAGTATACCAACTTGGAATTGATTCTAAAATCTTCAACACTCCCCCTCAAGTTGGTGCGTAGATGTCGCTCATTCCAAATTTGTTGAGACCATCGTGAAATGCTCGACTTGGTACAGCCTTGGTGAGTAAGTCAGCAAGTTGTTCTTGAGATGAGACATGAGNTCGTGGCCCGTTTGTCTTCATAGACTATAAGCCCGAGATTGAAGAATCCACAACACAATTGATGTAGCCCAATTCTGTTGGGTATTTATAGGAAATCAGTCCATTGGCCTAGGTGCTCAATACCCAATTTTGGAGATAATTTGAAAAAGGGACTTCTATCCATTTTCTCACGTGAAAGTTAGATGGTTGCACTATCCTTATCCTTGGTAACCATTTCAGTTTTTTTGAACTCTATCTTGGCGAGAAAAATGTGGAAATTCGTTTGCCCCTTTTGCCTATAAATTGAAGTCTCTTTTCTTCATTTTTGTACCACCAAAAACCGTCCATTTTTCAGCCTCTTCTTCCTGCCTTTGTGTGCTGTTTTCTCTGCCTCCAAAGTTCTCCAATTTGGTGTTGCCTTTGTGGTATTGGATTGATTCTTTCTGAGCCTAAATGAAAAGGGGGAATTCATTTTGAATCTAGTTTCTTCTTCAATGTTTTTGATTTCCTTTTAATGTTTAAGTATATTTATAACTCACCTCTTTGATTTGTTCAATTGTAGGATGAATTAATATCAACATACAGTATCACTAAGACCTCATGTCGTATTGTCACAACTTCTGATTCATAGCAAGAGTCCACCGCATCAACAGCCCAATTTTCAGCAGCAGATTCAGTAGTAACCGTAGATTCTTCGAGCAGTGGTGACCAACATCAGCATTAGATCAGAACCTTTTCAACAACAGCAGAACTTCAGCAGCACATCAGTATTGGTAATATAGCATCGACCTTGGGAAGATGACGCTCATCGATCGGGTTAGTAATTTGGAAGTAAGGATGGAAAGAGTGAATTCGGAGATACAAGAGGGAATAAGAGCCACGAAAGTTGAGTTCCAGAGAGTATGGCAGTAATGATGGAGAAATTAGATTTGATGATGAAGAAGTGGGAAGGACATCAGCGTGGAAGGAAGGAGAAGGGACTGGTAGTTACCTCATCGGAAGCCACCTTGCTTCTGAAATCATCTAGTTTTGATAAAATCGAGGTAATATAGATAGCCAAAATTTACGTGAGAAAACCACCGTTAGAGAAAATCGACGATTAATTGAAATCTTACCAACGCCATTGTTGGCGATACCAGACGAATTACTTGAATAGAAATCGATTTTATGGCTGAAGCTGAAGTCAGAATGCATAAGACTAAGAGAAAATTACAGAAAAATAGGCATTTAATTTTTCAAATTTAAAAATCAAATCTTAAGTTCATTTAATAAAAAATCAGGTATTAATTGAATTTATAATTAAACCTCTAATTTATTTCCATTCCCCCGTCTCACTCCTCTCTCTCTAAACACACTAGGCTTCAAATATTTTCTCCATTCTTTCTCAAAACCCATCCAATCGCCTCCCTCCATTCTCTCTCACCTTCCCATCTTCGCTGTCGTCACCTTTTTCAACCACGAACTCTTCACTTTTTCGTTGCTGTCGCCCGCCGTCATTACCCAGCCTTATCACCACCGTCAATCCATATCGCTGGCCAGGAGCTTCAATCGCGACGGTGAAACTGTACGCGACGTGACAGAAGCTTCAATCACTTTTCACCTTTCTGTTGCCGCCATCTGGCCAACCCTATAACCACCCTCAATCCATTTCACCCCAGAAGGAGCGCGAATCGCTGCGAGTTGCGACGCAAATCCACCCGCTCGACGACTCTTCGCAGCCGAAGCACCGCAACGTTGTGTTTTTGCGCTGACGGTATTTTGTGTGGCGACAGTATTTTGTTTGGTGGCGGGGTTTGTGGTGGTGGATCTGACGATTTTTGTGGCGGTGGCCATGATAGTGGATTGGCGGTTGGGGTGGTGTCGTGTTTTGTGTGGGGGTGGTTTTGTAGTGAGGTTGGTGGTTTGTTGGTGGTTGTGGTGGTGAGGGGGTGGAGGTGGTGGTGGTTTGGCGACAATGGTGGTAGTTCTGGCGCGCCGGAGGCAGTGGTGATGTCGGAGGTCGCAAGTGTTGGTGGTGGTCACCAATTATTTAGTGGACTTGACCATTAAATTGGTTAATTTGTGACCAATAAAAAATATGTTTTCAATGAAAAAATAACTTGTGACCTAAAAAATTATTAATTTGTGATCGATAATGTAATAATTTGTAACTCATAATATTTTTGATTTGTGGCCTATTAATTTTTTGATTTGTGAACTATGAAAATTTTAATATGTGACAGTAAAATAATTTGTGATCTGTAAATTTTCTGATTTGTGATCGAAAAATAATTTGTGACCTATTAATTTGATAAAATGCGACCAATAAATAAGTTGTGATCCATAAGTATGTATACGTGACCATGAATTGTATAATTGTGATTTTACTATAATTAATTAATAAAATATAATTAATTAATTAATAAATACCCGATTTTTGAAATTTTTAAACTTAGGGCCTGAATATTGATTTGGTGATGGTTAAAACCTAATCCATGAATTATTCCCTGAGACTAAAGTGTTGGGCTAAATTATGGAATTGGCCCAAAGAGTTGTGGACCACAATGGAGCTCTAAAGTGGGCCCAATTTATTCAGGACCAAATAGAAGCAACGGTAACTTTCCAAGCCCAAATATGAATTTCAAACTAATTACAATCCCAACCCAACACCCACTGTTAACCATACACAACTGCAGTCACTGTACTTTCACCCCCGCCGATGGAAAAAATGTCCTCCAATTAAAAGGTTCACTGAGGTGGAGTTATAGTTTAAAAAAAAGAGAAGGGATTATGTTCCTGTTGTGATGAAAAGTACGCATCGGGTCAAGGATGTCAAAATAAAGAGCTACAGATGCTTGTGGTGCAAGCAGAAGAAGGGGATGAGCAATTCGAGAATCTGGAGGTTGAAGTAAAGAATGAGGTTGCATAAACAGTAGAGTTATCAATTAAGTCTGCTGTTGGACCGACCATACCCAAAACTATTAGCTTAAGGGCTCGATTTTGGAATAGTCAGGTGTAGTTCTAATTGATTGTGGACTCGTTCATGAAAATATAATTCGAATTAAAATCATTGCAAGTTTACGGTTTGTTAACAAGAAAGTGGAATTGAGTCCAAGTATCGTCCCACGGAAATTGATTAGTTTAATTATCATTATTGCGACCTTAACCGAAACAAGGATAATGTGACGTTTTTGTTTTTGACAAAATTATAACTAAATTAATCTATTTATGCAATTATGAGTAAATTAACTAACTTAAATGTAAATTATTCTACAGATAGACTAATGTGTTTAATAAATAACAAACATATTAGGATCCCGAATTCCAATGCAATAACCAATTTTAACTCTGATTTTACACGTGACAACACGATTGAATTTTGACGAATGAATGTTTATATTTTATTTAATAATCTCTCTCGAATAATGTTACCTACTTTTATATATGATCCAACTGTATTTTTATGATGGATACGAACATATAAAAGTGCATGAATTTTTATGAACACTTAAATATTTACAGAGTATAGCGGTATATTTCTATCCCCTATCAGACCCTATGACAATTTATATATGTCGAACCTATTTTCCTTTTTTCGAATGCATAAAATAAGCCATCAAATTCACACAACTACTGTGCACAATAATTGTGGAGAAAAAAAAATCATGTAAATCATTCAATTTTTGAAAACGTGTTTCAATGTCAAATATATAAAATCAAAGATTAAAACTCATATTACATGGTTCATCATTTTCCTAACACAAAGAAAACTAGCGTAGCATGTTATGAAGAAGAAAACAAAGGAAATATTGAAGAATCAACATCACCTAAATAATGATTGAATTGAATATTTGAGTCTTGAAATCGATCTTCATTTTTATTGCCTCTTTCTATGCTCCCAAAATCTAATAGAATGTGTTATAATGAGTTGTGCCCAGTTTTGGACGGCCCCAGATCTTTAAAAGATGTTCCAAGATTTGTTTCCATAAGAGTTTTATTCAAATAAGGAAACTAGAATTTTTCTTTCGGAAACGTACTATGGGACCGCATAGTTCAATGAAATTCACTCTTTCTATTGGTCTGTGAGCCTCTCTTGTTACTTTTTTGTATCCCCCCTGTTCTTCGGATACAATTTAATCCTTCTACGGCCAAATCTCAATTTGTGGAAAGTCTTCGATGGATTCCTTATGAAAACGTAAATTTTTATTTGGGTATAGACGATATCTCTTTTTTCTTCTTGATATTGATCACATTTCTGATCCCTATTTGCATTTTAGTCGGTTGGTTTGGTATGAGAAGTTATGCGAGAGAGTATATTACAACATCTCTAATTCATGAATTTTTAATGAACGTCGCATTCTGCATGATGGATCCCATTTCATTCCCTGTAAGAAGACTACGGATGATGTTAGTGTGGCATTGCTATATTTCTGTGAGGTCTATTGTCTACATGGACTTCCTGTTTCTATTGTGTCTGATCGGGATAGTAGTTTTCTTAGTAATTTTTGGCACAGTTTATGTCGGTTGGTCAATACACAGTTGGACTTCAGCAGTGCGTATCATCCTCAAACGGATGGTCAGACAGAGGTTGTCAGCCGCTCCTTAGGTGATTTGCTTCGTTGTTTAGCTGGTAATTTCATCAAGTCTTGGGATAAAAAATTGTGTCAGGCAGAATTTGCTCACAACCATGCAGTTAATCAAAGTACAGACTTTAGTCCTTTTTAGGTGGTGTATGGTCTTGTTCCTCGTAGCCCTCTTGATTTGGCTCAAGTTTCTAATACTGTTAAAGTGCATGGCAAATAGGAGGATTTCATTCAACAACTGCAGCAAGTTCATTCACAGACTTATGAGCATTTGCAGCCTGTTGTTGCTAAATATACGCACGATGCGAATCGTAAACGTCGCCATGTCAAGTTTGAGGTATGTGAGTTTGTTTGGGTGATGTTAACAAAGGATTGTATTCTTGCTCATGAATACACCAAGCTTGTAGCAAAAAAATTGGTCCATTAAAGATCATTGAGAAGATTAATCCCAACACATGTTGTTTGAAGCGTCTAGTCATATTCACACATTCGACGTTTTTAATATCAAGCACCTTGTGATTCTAATGATGATGTTGATTCTCCTCCAAATTCGAGGGCGAATTTTCTCAACCAGGGGGGAATGATGTGGTGTAGAAGGAATTAGACTTTATGGCAAACGGCGCAAATAGAAATAGGCAACTTCCCATTTTTTTGAGAAATTTTGGGGTTGTCCGTTTTTGGCAAGATTCTAGTCAAATTTAAATGGAAACGGACCAATGAACAAGACTCAGCGACTTTTCCCTGATACATGGCCAATTTCGGGCAAATTCCTTTGTTTAGGCATTTGTTTATGCGTTTTTTCCTTTTTTGGTAATATTTGTTTTGGGTATATCTCAATCAAATAAATTTAGATTTAAATTCCATTTTTTTGAGGATGATCCTGATGATTAGGATTTTCAAATTTTGCTATTATCTCGATTTTTTCCATTTTAAAAAAATAAAACAAATCTTTCTTTATTGTTATGTAATTTTTCTGAATTTTCTTTGAGTTTTCACTATATAAAGCATTGTAAGCCCTTTGAGGCCGCATTGTTTAAAAGAAATAAAAAATTTCTGGAGTGTCTATACATTGAAATTTTTTGTGAGATTTTTCCATATTTTCTATAAGATTCCGCTACATCAATACCCTAGATCTAGAAAGCTTGCAAAAATGTTGGTACATTGGCTGAAATTTGCAATTGCTGACCTTTGTGGGTGACTTCTTGATTTCTGTTTGTACCTGTAATGCATATGGTGGTCTAATCTCCAGAAGTAAGGAAATTAACATTGTCCATACTGTATACTACTTCACTAATTTTTTGAGTGAACTTACTTGAGCCTCATACTTTATTTTGCCATTTAAACTAGTTAATGTTTCGTGTCCAAAATTTTTTCAAGCGTGTTTGTCATTTTTACAAAATTAATTTTGTGTTTGATATATTTTCAAAATAACCACAGGTCAACAACCACTTTTGAATTGGAGTTTTTGATGGGGAAAGGGGATTTTCCTATGGCAACAAAAAAATGAATGAGATTCTTGTTCAATAAAAAGTTTCAAAAGCCATTGACGAGTTAAGCAAAAATCTGAAGCTGCTGAGTTTGCTTATCTATTGTTCTATATTTGTCTGATCATGTTTTAACAAAAGTAGGAAAATTAGATGTACTAAACTCTTGTAAAAAAAGTTCAAAGAACTTTACTTGCTCAAATCTCCGCCAAATAAATAGCTTTAAAATTGATTCCTTAAATGATTTAGATAAATAATTAGACGCCTTTATTAAATTGGTACAAGTTATAGTGAACACTGAGGAAAAAGTATCTGAGTGGTGTAAGGCTGTTATATTCCTCAATGCTATCCCTGAAGCCAATAGGAATGTAAAGGTTACTATTAAGTATGGAAGGGATACTCTCACTCCTAAAATTGTCATAACTCTTTGAGGAGTAAAGTGATGGAAATAAAATTTGAAGAGCTTGAAAACAATAATTTTGAAAGTCATTTGTTAGAGGAAAAAGACAAAATAGGCAGAATATCAATCAAAAAGATCATAATAATCAGGGAAAAAGTGAAGAATAGGAGAAGATCTAGATCTTAATCTAAGGATAATAATGAAAAATGTTATAGGTGTGGGAAAATCGATCGTTTTATGAATGATGTTACATAAAGAAAAATTAGCTGATGAATGAAATGTAGTTGAACCCCTTGAATCTAAAATTGTCGATGTCTATGTTGTTACTGAGCTAGTATTTGATTTGTACTCAGCTTTACCGGAAATTGTGATCAGTAACAAGAATGGATCTTGAATTCCGGCGGCACCTTTTACATGACCTCTAAAGAGGAGCTGGTTAGTGAACTTAAGAGAATTAATGGGGATGAAGTGGTTATGGAGAATAATGTTGCTTGCAGGGTTGAAGGAATAAGCACTGTGCCATTGAAATTTATACATAGTTTATATCTATATTCTTGAAAGAGGTAGATATCTTCGTGATCTAAATAGGAACTTAATTTTAGTGGGGGAATTAAGATGACGTTTGGATTATAGGGTGGGTGGTTTGGAAATGACATGTTAAAAGTGGTAAGTAGATCATTTGTTATTTTCAAAGGTACCAAGAGAAATGAGATCTCTGTCACTACAGTCTACAGTTGAAGTAGTGATAGTTCAAATTGCTGAGGCCTCGACTGCTGAAATTGATGCCACTTTATGGCATAATAGGCTAGCATAATGTGAGTAAGAAGGGCCTACAGATTCTAAGGGACTTTTTTTTGGAAAAGATTCTATCTCAAAAGTTCCATTATGTAAATTTTGTACCTTAGGCAAGAAATATGCTCCATTTTAGCAATATAATACACAAGTCCACTTCATTTTTAGAATATATTCCTTTGGGGGCCTTCATCTACTATCAATCAAGGGAAAATAAATTTTTTTTTTCTCGATTGATTATTTCTCTAGAAAAGTGTGGATTTTTTATTTATTAAAATAAAAATATGACACTTTTTGTAAGTTTAAAGCCTGGAAGACTTTATAGAAAATAAATTGGTAAGAGAATTAAAACATTAAGAATTGATAATTAGATTCTTTACTCCTCAAGGCTTCTTCTTACGTGTTTGTTTCCCTATCAACTAGTTCTTCATAACTATTATAAGCAAGTTCAAAATCACACTCTAACCTTTGATGCACCATATATGTTGTCATAACTCTGTCTCTAGCTAACTGGTAATTAGACAAAAGGTTTTGCTTTTCTTGATATTCCTCTATAACCTCATCTCTCAATATTTTCACTTTGATTATCTTCTAATTCAGGATTTTTATGCTCCACCTCAATTGAGGTGGTGGGGATTTGAACACTCAAAGGCCTTAAATCTACTTGGGATTCGTCACTAGTATTTTCTTGTTGCTTTTCTCTCAATGTGTCACTCTCTTATTTTAGACACGACATTTCAGACTCCTTAAATGTAACATCACGACTTATGATGAACTTAATTCCAGTTTGACTTCTATCCCAATGCCTACCCTTTAACTCCTTTAGGGTATCCTAAAAAATACATTTTCTGTCTCTAGGTTCTAATTTTCCCTCATTTTGATAAGACAAAGCAGCATAGCCAAAAGTTTTTAACACAATATAGTCAGCACATTTACCATACCATTTTTCATGTGGAATATCACCTTTTAATGCAGTAGAAGGTATCAAATTAATCAGGTAGCGTGCAGTCATAACAGCTTCACCCTAAAAAGATTTAGGAATACCAGAACTCAACATCATACATCTAACTTTATCAAGTAAGTACGATTTATACGTTCAACCACCCCGTTTTGTTGAGGTGTATAAGGAATATGTTTATGTCTAGTAATTCCAGATTTTTCACACATATCATCAAAATCATTATTATAAAATTCTAGGCCATTATTAGTTGCAGTTTTATCTTTTAACAGGTAAACACAAACCCTACGAGAATAATAATCAATTATAGACAAAAAAAATCTATTACCACCCATTGTAGGATTAGTAGCAAATCCCCATAAATTAGTATGAATATATTCCAAAACTTTAGTAGTTTTGTATATGCCAGATGAGAAATATAACTTGTGATATTTATCAAGCACACAGTGATCACAAAATGCATATTAGACACACAATTTTTTCCAAATATACCTTTATCATTTAGCAATTTAAGTCCTTTAATACTTTTGTGAACTAATAAATTGTGCCACTTGTGTGTGTCATCCTTGTTGGTCAAATTTATAGATGAAGATGAATTTTTAATAATTTCGGTAGTAGTCACATAAATACCGTTTCTTTTAGTACCTTTACATGTGACGAGAGCACCTTTAATCATTTTAGCATGTTGTTTCCAATTTT
>CAIGRF010259546.1:0-12013 GCA_903798235.1 Fraxinus ornus
GAATGGTGTAATTTCCTCTTTATACTAAGCATACTTCTCACAGCTAGATCCAATCTCTTCATCTTTGAAAATTCAATCCCTTTTCAAAGGACAAGAGACGTGGTTCATAATACAATTTCAAAAATTTTAAAAATTGTAGAATTTTTCAAAAATCAAGTTGTCATGTTTTGTAACCTATGATAAAATTTTGTGACTACAATTTAATTAAATAAATCACGATCACATTAACATATAACTTATGGTCAAAGTCGCATGCAATCACAAATCACATAAGGTCATAGCCACACGACACATTTTGTGAGTCACAATTACATATTTAATCGAAAATTACATATATTAATACAAATTACATAATTAACTGTAACAATGACTATTCATCTCACCCCATCCCTTCACAACCATTGGCACCACCCAAATTATCGTCATTACCTGCTCAAATCCACCACCATCACCTCCACTTTCAATCCATCACCTTCTTCAAGATCTCTACACCCTCAGCACCACCCAATCACATTATGTTCAAATAACTGAGAAATACAAGAAATTCGATTTGTTCTATTTGGTTTCAATGGCAATCCCATAGGAGAGATGTAGGCCTCAAGTAGTGCCCTGGGAAAGAATAATGAAAAAGCGTAATTCAACCATAACAACACCTAGATGGGGTTGAATAGGTGTATAATTCGAAATATAAAATTACTAATGAATTAAATAGCAACAAATCACTTTTTAATTCTTTTCTAGATGATTATTCATACAAGTCAGTTTAGTCATAAGTTTGAATATCGCAGTTGTATGATCAATCAATATAATGAAAGCAGTAAATCAGCACCAGAATGATCATGGAGAAATCCAACTGGGAAAAACTTCGGGCACTTTGCTAGTCAATCCACTATAAACGAGTTTTAACAACTTAAAGTCTACCAAACTATACGACCCGTACTATCTGATTTCTCGACTACACTCCTTACAGCTCTCCATGGATCTCGCGCTTCCCTGTACCAATCCTTAGTTGTTGTTGCCAAAGCTCTCCGTGGAATCTACTACCATGCAACACTCCAAGCATTGTGAATTCGTTTATCTCCCGTGGATCACGAAGAACCACCTGTTCTTCACAGACAGGAACTCCGTCAACTTTCTTCGATCTTCAGAACTCTGACCAGATGTAGAGGAAGTAGTGGTTTGGTATTTGGATTATGAATTCAATGTTTTTCTCACCAAAACTCTCGGTGTCTACTTCCAACTTTCTATATACTATATTTCGATATCACTCTGTAGCCTTTTTTTCTCTCAATGTTCAACCTTAAGAATTTCGTATAGAAAAGTTATAGGTAGGGTATAAAATAGATGGGTTGGGAAAAAAGCCTTGAAATCGTGAAATCAAAATTTTTCGTATAACCCTGCCGCTCGAGCGAGAGCTCAGCGACGGTCAAATGACAGCATGTCGTTCGAGCGAAGGCCTAGTGACAGTCTAGCGACGATATTTATGATTTTGTAGCTCGAGCCAAACCTTGCCGACATTCTAACAAAAATTCACGCCGTTTTCTTTCTTTTCCCATCCTCGAAACCTTAAACCTAAACACTTAACTTTTTGACTATTTGCACATTACTCCTTGAACTTTTACAATATATCAATGTCAGTCATTTTGTTCACAGAATCGACAATTACAAATTATCTAAAACCTAACAAACTCCCCCTTTGACATTCTGTGACAAAAATACAATCTAAGTCAAGGTAGTAATTAAATGTAAATTACAGACTCAAACTTCTAAAAACTATTTTGAACGAAATCTTCAATTCATGGTTCAGTACCTGTTTCCTAAAATAAACAACTAAAATACCCAGTGTAAAATGTGTGGAAAATATGATCAATAATAAATATAGTTCAAACAGTTTAAGTGTAATAATCATTTAAGCAATTACAACTTATAAAGCATATTTTTCAGTTTTATGTCACAAGCTAAACTAAGACATACTATCAGTGCAACCCAGCATACCAAAACGAAACATTAACACTATTAAAATATCAAAAACTTAATTTAGCAAAATTGAAGTTAAAAATGCAAATACTCACCCTTACTGCAAACTTTCAATGATTTAAAGCAGTAGGTAAATGTTTCTATATCTCACCCCAACAACTCATCAGACATAAAATGCAAAATAGGAAATCAATAAATTTCATTATATATATATTTAATTACATCCTTAATTTTCATAAAAAGTACATATTCATATAGGCATAAGATCGAAATCTACATATCTACTCTCTACTCCCTATCAGCAAAACAAAAGTACATATGTCTGCTAAAAATATACAAAATATAGACTACTCTCCATTTTTTCCACACAATGATAAGGGGTAAGCTTAGAACTATGAAGCACCGACAACATCATCAGCATCATTGGAATCTGCCATCTCTTCGGAAGCATCACCCCAATGTCGACAAATCTACCGTAGACCACGCTGTACATAGCCAACAGCTCCCCGAAGTGTAGTGACTTGGCAGTAAGTCGATCTCCTGTAGCACGCAGCTATGTGATCTCTGCCATCATACGAGCTTGTTGCTCGATAAGCACAGTCATCTGTCCTAAAAGAGTGATCGAAGGGTCGATAGGAGCAGATGTAGAGGGAGTAGACTCAGGAGGAGGAGGTAGAACTGACTTAGACGGAGAAAGAGCCGAAGTAGACGTAGACGAGATATTAGAGTGTGGATGAGCAGAAGGAAAATCAGAGGGGTCAAAAGAAATCAGGTTATCAATAGGATCAGACAGCACTATCGGGTCAACTGGTTGTGCAGGCTCAGAAGAAGCATGAGACCGACTCTAGGCAATGGTGGTATGGCCAATCGACCGTGAAACCCACCTCAGGTCCCTCTCGGGAAAACTAGATCCTAAAACAGTAACTAACCTATGAATAAGGCAAGCTACGAAAGGCCTTTAAGATCTACTGGCATATGAATGAAGGTAAATCAATGGAATTTCCATGTAGAAGGGCATAGAGGAAACGGACCTTCTCCATCGGTAATGAAGAAGTGTGGGAGACAGGCCATAGATTCATGCACACAATGCGCAACAGAATATGGCACTCAGTTAGAAGAGATCTAATGCAAACAGGACCGTAACCTTCCTCCAACGGTGTGTTAAACACCGTCAACGGATTAAGGAGTCCGTCGAAAGAGAATATGGAGTGATATAGGAAAACATGAGGTGGATAACCCGAGAAATATGAAGAACCACTAACATCATGGATGTTAGAGTATAACTCCTGAACAAGAAGACTCGGTAGGGGTACTAATTCTACCAGTAAAGACTCTCAACCCAGAGTAGTAAAGATAGCAGCGAGATTGGGGGATAGGTCAGACATAATTCGCGTTCAAACAAAATAGGACGCAAAGAAAACTGTGACCCAAAAACATCTTGGGCGATAGCGGATACGAACCTAGTCCACTAGAAGCAGTAGAGGTACTAAGAGTGGACGGAGTCGTGCGTTCTCTCTTAAGTGGTATCTGAAGAAATGAATCATAGCATTAAAACCGTGATAATCACTTGCTTGAATGCACGCAAAATGAGGCAAATATGATAACATGCAACGTGCCCTAACATGAATGTATGACAACATGCAGTGATGCCTATACATAAGTGACGTGAAGACATGACACGTGCCGTGATGCCTAGACGTAGGGAAGTGATGTCATGACGAAGTGACGTGACATCATGATGTGGTGACGTGACGTCACCGTGTGATGCCAAACCAAGCACAACCAACACAAAAGCACTCCCCCAATCAAAAACCCGACATCAACAAGCCCCACACTCTAACCAACAACATGCAATCCCATGAAAAACACACACAAAACGGTCCAAAATTTTGATTTTTGTTAGGAAGCAGAAATTTGATGTGGACTAATGAATTTTTGGAGAAATCAAGAGAAGAAATGGGAAAAATGCGTAAAAACCCTGAAAAATAACCTTTTCATTCAAAATAACAATACATCGCTCGAGCTAACCTCGAGCGATAAGCGATCGAGGCAGCTTATGTTGCTATCGCTTGAGCGTGTTCCTATGATAAGCGGCCACACGCCAATTGACAAAAGTAGCACCAAAAATTTAAAAGTTAAGAAAAATAGCAATAATATGTTAATTTAAACAACTCAAACTCTCGACACTTCGATAATTAAAATGAAACATGAAATTACAAGTCAAGCAATATCAAAAAGACTTTCCCACGTACTCAGTTAAGTTCAAAATGGAGTAAAGTGTATAAATGACCAATGTGTGTAAAGTGCCACTATTTTCTCGTGAAAATGACTCCAAATCATAATGTGAGAAAGAGCATACAAACATCACTTGTTAAATAAGTATGATCACTATTGATGAAAGTCAAATCTGAGTAAATTTTAGGACTTGAAAATGAGCTCAATTATATAATAATTTTTCTTTTCTCCCCCTAAATTTGAACATATAACATTTTTATCGTTTTTCTTGTGAATAACATCTTATATGTAGACCCAAGTCCATTAAGCGACTAAAATAACTCCTGTAACGAGCTTTAGGTCAGTTAACTCAAGTCAGATGACTATAGGCACCAGGTTGTGAGAAACTCCGCAGACTTAATTACTCAAGTCAAGTAGGCTTCAAACACAAGTATAAGATGTACCAATTAGGTATACATTTTTTTTAAATACAACAATGCAGGAGACTATCACGAGTTAAGGTCATCTAAATATATGTCAATTCATGTTCAAGGTCACCCTACTAACACGTGACTGCCATCCCGAATCTCACACACGCGGTCCTGACTCACTCACAAGATCATAGTGTGTGCAGTGCAGATGATTTCATGACGACAAATATACTCAATACTCTACATATCGAACCAAGCAATGAAGATAACAGTGTAAAATAGATAAGTACTTACTTGGTCACACGTGACATGTTTAAAATCATAACGATGTGTCGTTTGCACAAATTTTTTTTTTTTTTTGTATTTTTCCCTTTTTTTTTTAAATAACACTTAAAGCAAATAAATGCGTGGAAATAGAAATAACAAAAAAAAAATATAAAAATAGATGGGATGCATGCATGAATGAATGGACATAATGAACTGCACATGTATGTAACTAAATGCCAAACTAGGGTGAAATTTGAATGCTCTTACCGTAAAGAGCACGACTATTTTCACAACATTCCAGGCCGCTCCGCTTAACCCATACTTTTCTTAGAAGTAAAAGTTAATTGCGTTAACCGAGTTATCATCTCAGTTAAGTAGCTAACTTGATTGGTAAGAAAGTTAACATTGCTTGTGAAATCCCGATTCTTACTTCTAGTCACACAGTTACGACACCTAGGTCTAGTGTGTCCCAATTCACCACAGTGGTGGCAAGTGGAAATGAACCTAGGTTCAAACCTGCTCGAAGGTTGTCGCTGAAAACTAGGATGATTGACCCTATACTGTTTGATAGGTCTCGATCATGTGGCATGCTTATCTTTGGGTTTAGGATAAGCAATCTCATGAGCTTTGTTGGTGGCAGGAACGAACGTGGTCCTGGACGTGCTAGCAGTAGCATCATGGTTATCAACATAACGCAGATCGTGCCTATTTTCAGAAGGCTTGTTCATCCCAAGCAGAGTATCAAGCTTATGCGAGCCACTCATAAAAGACTAGAGTTGAACAATAGATTTATCAAAATCAGTAGTTAATGATTTAACTTTAATTCCTAAATTTTCATTAACTAGTTTCAACTCACTTAGTTTTCCAGTTAAGTCCTGAAGGTCACTTAACAGTTTTTCACGTTCAAATTCAAACTTGTTCACCTTTTTCAAGACGGCTTTATCGACTATCTTAATTTTAAAACTCTCCTCAAACAGTTCACGAAAAGATTCATGAATATCGGTCTCATCATCAGACTCTTCTTTGGACTTTTCACTCTCATCCTCCTTTTCAACCTTCTCAATTCACAGTCAGATTCGAGTGTAGCAATCGAAGTGAAGACTATGGATTTTTGTTCATCCTCACCACCAGATATCTCATTCTGAGAGCTGAAATCTAACTCATCATCACTCATGGTCACGACTAAAGCCTTACGACGTTCTCTACCCGAACTCCTTTAAATTGGGACATTCACTCATGGCATTGGACCGATTGAGATTTCTTAATAGGAGTCCTAGAGGTGTTTTTCTCACGTCTACCTCTCGAGAGTTTACTAGGGACATCACTGTTCCACTCCTGAGATTTTCTCCTATTCCTCATCATCTTCTGAAATTTAACGAAATAAGTTATTTCGTCGTCCCTAAGGGTCTCAATATAAGTGGATTCACTCTCCTCTTCTCTAACAGTGTTTATGACGATGGATTTAACCTTTTTAAGTTGTGAAACTGTGAGTTCATAAGTTTGAAGTGATCCTATGAGTTCTTCAATTTTAATAGCATCTAAGTCTTTACTTTCTTCTATCACAGTGACATTAGGTCTAAACCTCTCAGGTAGTGAACTAAGGACTTTTTTAATAATTTTAGACTCGGGGATCTTTTCACCTAAGTTAAAGTTAAAATTAATTATGTCATTCAACTTCGCATAAAATATATTGAACGATTCATCGTCCTTCATTCTAATCTCTTCAAACTTAGTGGTCAACATCTGCAGTTTAGAGTTTTTAACCATTTTACTTCCATCGTGTGTGGTTTCTAGTATATCCCAAACATCTTTAGCAGTTTCACATGACACTCGCCTAAACTCCTCATCAGACACAGCCATGAATAGGGCATGAAGGCCCTTATCGTTCCAGTTATACTCATCCAAATTAGTTTTGGTCCATAGTGAGATGTCGTGGGTGTGACTACACAAGTGAATTGCCTATTTGGTCACTGAACTTTCAGTCATGCTTTCAAGGGATCACTGAACTTTCAAAATCACCTAAATCATCACTGAACTTTGCAAAATATTTCCACGAGATCACTGAACTTTAAAAATCACCTCATTCATCACTAAACTTTGCAAAATATTTCCACAAGATTACTAAACTTTACAAAAGGTTTTTTAGGAGATCATTGAATTAGTGACCACTGAAAAATATTTTGTAAAGTTTAGTGATGAATTGAGTGATTTGTAAAGTTCAGTGACCTTGTGGAAACATTTTGTAAAGTTCAGTGATGATTTGAGTGATTTTAAAAGTTCAGTGACTTCATGGAAGCATGACTGAAAGTTCAGTGATCGAATAGGCAATTCACTCGTAACTACACATGCAACAGTTATTGTAGGTGGAGCCCACCCATTCTGAACGTTAATCCAAATACTTTCATTCGAACTTTTCAATAAGCATAATTGCTTCCGTCGAAGTATGGAGGTACAGACAAAGATTGACTCATCTAGAATAATATGATAAGGGTCAGGAATCGATATAAGGCTCTAATACCAAATGAAAAATGTATAGTTCGACCCTAACAACACCTAGAGGGGATGAATAGGTGTATGATGCGGAATATAAAATTACTAATGAATTAAACAGAAACAATTCACTTTTTAATTCATTTCTAGATGATTATTCATACAAGTCTGTTTAGTCCTAAATTTGAATACCGCAATTGTATGATCAATCAATATAATGAAAGCAGTAAATCAACGCCAAAATAATCACGGAGAAAACTCCGAGCACTTTGCTAGTCAATCCACTATAAACGAAATTTAACAACTTACAGTCTACCAAACTAGACGACCTATACTATCTGATTTCTCAACTGCACTCCTTACAGCTCTCAATGGATCCCGTGCTCCTCTGCACTAATCCTTAGTTGCTATTGCCAAAGCTCTCAATGGAATCTCCTACCCTGCAGCACTCCTAGCCTTGTAAATTCGTTTATCTCCCGTGGATCAGGAAGAACGACTCGTTCTTCATAGACATGAACTCTTTTCAACTTCTTTCGATTTTCAGAACTCTAACCAGATGTAGAGGAAGTAGTGGTTTGGTATTTGGATTATGAATTCGATAAAGGTTGAAAGATATAATATGAAGAAATCACTCCGTATGCTTTCTCTCTCAATGTTCAACCTTAAGAATTTCGTATATGAGAGTTTTGGTATTTATAGGTAAGGTATAAAACAGATGGGCTGGGAAAAAAGCTTTCAAATCGCGAAATAAAAAATTTTCGTATAACCCTGTCACTTGAGCGAGAGCTCTAAGACGGTCGAGCGACAACCTGTCGCTCGATCGAAGGCATAGTGACAGTCCAACGATGATGTTTCTGTTTTTGTAACTCGATTCAAACCTTGACGATAGTCTAACGAAAATCCGTGCCATTTTTCTTCTTTTCCCATCCTCAAAACCCTAAACTTAAACACTTAACTTTTCAACTATTTGCACATTACTTCTTGAACTTTTACAATATATCAATTTCAGTCATTTTGTTCACAGAATCGCCAATTACAAATTATCTAAAACCTAACAAATAAGACATTAAAAAGGAAGGTAGTGAATGCTTTATTGTCAAAGCAGAGACCATCTTCCAAATTTGCATAGTACAAGTGCCATTTTTGAAGAAACGTGATAGTGCAGAAAATCAATATGTTGCAAATCTTGAGTTGGATGCTATTGGGGTGTGTGTATGTGTGTGTGTGTGCGCGCGCGCGTGTGCGTGTGCGTGCGGGAGATAGATAAGATTCACGGGGGTCAGCAACCACAACCGTTGTCGAGTACATCTCAGCCATGTTTCAATTGAACTTGCATGACTTAGTCTATGAGATCGAAGTCACTGGGTGAGTTAAATTATTGAATGGTCACTGAAGTTTGCTATGGCTACTACTTGTTTATTGAAATTTAAAAAATTAATCTTTGCTCACTGAATTTTGTTATAGATTACTACTTGCTCACTGAAATTGAAAAGATTACTCGTTGCTTACCTAAATCTAAACAAAGATTGAATTGAATAAGAATTAAAGCCTAATCCAACAAGTATATTCATCTACGGCTTATTTATTCGATGAATTTTGTTTGTATTTATCAATTTAAGTCATATTTAAAATAATTAAGCAAAAATTTTAATCCTCGCTCCTCTTCGTCTTCCTCGTGAAAATCCCTAGAGGAACTAGGATGGGATTTGTCACCCTCTACCTCATTTTCATCCCTAAGTTGCGTGTGTATTACACTATATATAATAATGCCCAATGTATTTGGGATCTAATTTAACAAATTAAGCTCTTGCTTTATTTTGTTAAAAATAAGATTTTTAGTAAATTTTGATAAAATCTAGTTGAGAAATTGATAAAAGTTGTATGTTTCATGTCACTTGAAGTAACGAGTAATCTTTTAAATTTTAGTGAGCATGTAGTAACTTATAGCAAAGTTTAGTGACCACCGATTAAATTAACTCGAAAGGTGGCAATTTAGGGTTTGGTTAAAAGAGGGAGGGTTTGGTTGAGAGAGAAAGCAGGTGGGGTGATTTAAAAAAATAAAAATAAAAATAAAAATTGATACTATAATTTTGAAATTGAAAGTTAAAAAGTAGGGATTGGGGTAGTTTTCCCTCCTTGAATATACTAGAAAAACAAGTTCAAGATTTCTTTGCATTTACCCTCTTTTCATGGTCTTGGATTTGGATCATGATCTAGAACTATTTAGAATCAAACCCTTTCTGGGCATGGCTAGTCAAAATCTTAGCAAAACAAGCGTCGTTCTCCTTATTAATTTATATAATTTTAATTGTTTCTAACTTAAATTTTAATAAACTCTTTATTTAAATATCCCTAATAACTCATGAATAATTACTAGGAATTTCACTAAATGGAAGGTTTTAAAATAAATTTTAGTGGAATTCGAGTCCATAAATATAAATATGCTATTTAGGAATTCCATTCTAACAGTTCAGATTTCATAGACTTTAGCGAATTTCGAGTCCATAACTTGTTGCATTTATATTTTCAATAATTCATATTCCATTTGTGCGCAATAGTGATCAAAGTAAAAACACCATTAATACATGTTATGAACTCTGAAAAATATGTGGTTTACTAACTAAGCAACAAATCACTTTTAATTAGTTTCTAGATGATTAAACAAACATTCCAATTATCCTAAGTTGAATTGCCACAGTTTGTAATATGGAAAGCAATAAATAACACCAATATTGATGACGGAGAAACCCAACTGGATAAAAACTTTGGGACCAAGCCAATTACCTCCACTATAGACAATATGGATTACTTCCAGCCTAGCAAATTTCATTAGTTCTCACTGTAGTAATTCATGTATTCTTCAAGATCTGTTGTTTCTTCCAGACTCACGATCTGCTACCGTAGATACTATCTAGCCAACGTGCTAAACTTTTCGATCTACCTCCTGCAACTTCCAAGATTCACTGTCTCTTTCCAACTTTCTGATCTTCTTCAATTGTCTCTTCCAAGTGGATTTTCAAGAACCTGCTCCAAGGTCTTGTGCTCTTCCTGTAATTGTAGTCCAAATTCTCTCAACCTCCAGAAACTTCTGAAATTCAACTGAGAAAATATCTTCCTAAGGATGTTTAGAAAGTAGGTGTTTTAGATTCTTAATTTTATGTTTTCCCCAAGTGTAGTTGAAAGATCTCAAAACTGAAAAGAATAAATCACAACGAATGAATGTATTCTTAGATCTATAAACAATTATATGAGGCAAAAGAATAATAATCAACCACAACAAAAATTTGTGTATAGGATTGGGTATTTATATAAGAGGGTAATTAAGTTGAATGAGTCGGATAAAATACTTCAAAACAGCAATTAGGGTTTTTTCGGATTGACTTGTCGCTTGAGCGATAGCTAGGCGAAAGGCGGACGACATTGTTTCTGTTTCTGCCGCTCGAGCCAAGTCACGGCGACAATCTAGCGAAATTTCGGCGCCTCGTTTTCCTTATTTTCAACCTCTAATACTAACCTAACTCATCTATACAAAATTGCATCCAAGTCCTTGACTTTTTACAAGTTTTTAATTAAGATTATTTTGTTCACAAACATGCCAATTACAATATTGGACCTAACAAACTCCATTTGAATAATTAGATTTATATTTGTTATAATATATAGCAATAGTTTCAAAAATAGAATTTATAACGGTAAACATTTTAGACATGAACTCTTTCCTCATTTAATCTACACAAAGCGACTTATTTAAGGTTCGACAATGTATGGTTCGATCTGGTTCTAATGAGAACATAACCGAACCCGAATTTTTGGATATTTAGTAAGTGAAACCATCGAATCCGAATCTAATTATGGAACCGTTCGTATTCGGTTCCCGATTTTCGTACAATAATTATTTTATAAATATTTATAACAACGTTATATTAATTCAACTAATGAAATGTTCAATCTTAGCTCTTACAAAATCACGTAGTCCAATCCCGTGATATCTTTTGCGCCTCTCTGTGTTGAGTTCATCATAAATTTGACTGGTAAAATCATAAAAAAGGAAGATAGGGAGCTCATAATAATAAAGAGAGAGTGCGAAGTTTCGAATTCGATTTCTTCAGAACAGAAGAAACGACACTACGGTAGAATAAGAGATTTTGGTAAAACTTAAGTCAATTTGATTAAATTGGGCTTTGCAGAAAATTAGAATTAGGAAAATCATATTTTGAGTTTAGGCTAAATTAATTAGTAAGCAAATTTATTTAAAAAAATTAAATAATTTGTGTGAGGTCTGAAACACCGATTACACCAAGATTCCGGGCTCAATCTCTTCAATTAACACCACAAATCCACCAAAACCGAACCACAAACCAACACACCCTCCTTGGTTGCTCCAACCAATTGATAACCCACAAAGGATTTAGAGGATGAATGAGAAAGGTAGAAGATGTGAATGATTCACCACAAAGGTAATCAAGAAGAGAAGAAACCAATTCTCAATTCCAAGAGCCAAGAGATCACAATGCAAAAGGCAAGAAAATGGAGAGGAAGAGAGGGTCGGTTTTCTCTATTGCACAAAGGTCACGGCTTCTTTTCTCAATTAGACCTAGCAACCAAAGAATAGGTATATGTAGGAAATAATTAAG
>CAIGRF010259546.1:21320-56026 GCA_903798235.1 Fraxinus ornus
TCAAATTTAATCACACATTTTATTTTTTTTTTTTTATCAAATTCTACTAAAAATCTGATTTTAATCTCCACCAAATAGGGGCTCTCTCCAAACACATTTATTGATTTATTATTATTTTAAATTTTAATTAGAGACAAATTATGCTAACTAATATGAGGAGATGATAAAATTGATGAAAAAAAGCAGGAAACTCGAGTGAAAATTTTAATAAAAATTGAACATCTTCATCACAGATAAAATATGGTGCAGTTAAGAAAACTTAGTAAATATATTTACTCTGATAATATTCAAGATTCAATTAAATTTTAATAAGATGAAAATTGATAGCAGGTTTATTATAGCGTATGCTTTTAATATTATTAGAAAATATATTTATTTATTTACATTCGATTTGACTAATTTATAAATGATTTATAAATAATAATAATAATTTACATTATAAATAATAAAACTTTATTTTTAACAGCATTCTAATGGATTAATTTTTTATTAACCATTTATAAATTCTTTCCAAACAGATTTATATTGACGAGTTCCACAGAATATGAATCCCTTGCATAGTTTCATGGGTCGAGCCTTGTTTAAATAATTATTTATTCTCCCTTTATTTAGAAGGTCAAATTTGGCGCCTAACTTTCTGGGATATGTAAACGCGATAAATATCGTGATAAACAATTTTGTTGGGGAGTTAAATTCTAGATTTGTTTGGGAATTTTTTTTAATTGTTCTTTTTCAAAATATTTTCAACCATATTTTATCGGATCTATAATTTTACCCTAATTTTTAGTTGGACGTTCTCCAGAAACATATATTTTACTTGAAAACATATCTTGCAAACAAACACTCTACATACTCTAAATCTTCTATCGATTCACTAGGGTGCTTTTCGATGAATTTTGGGACGAAATTGTATGCTAGGACAAATTTTATAAATTGTGTGTGAATTAAATGACACTTTTGATATCATTAGGGATGATAAAAAAATCCGACAAACTCGATACCCGCGGGCCCCGCCCCGAATGGGGTTGGGATTACCCGCTTAATCGGATATTCAGGACGGAGAATTTTGCCTCGAAGCGGGTTCGGGTAACGGGCGCCCCAACCCCGCCCCGTTTAATATTTTTTTTTATAATTCTATACTTTAAATGAAAATTTTTATTAGTTTTAATAAAAGATGGGAACTAAAATTATTTGTCTCGATCTAATGAACGGGGGAAATAAAAAAAAAATTATCAAAACTTAAAAAAAAAAAAAATATTAAACGGGGCGGTAAACGGGGGCAAGGGCCCCGCCGCACCCCGCCTTAAACGGATAATGGGGCGGGAAATTTCTTGACGGGTCGGGGTGGGGCCGCCTAACCCCTGACCCGTCCTGTTGTCATCCCTATATATGATAGAGATTCATGGGATGTTTCTCTCTCTTTGCATATACAGTGTTTGGTTAGCAAAAACGTAGTTGTTTTTAAAGGTTTTAACTATTCTCGTTTCTAGTGATTTATCGTTAAATTGATGAACTCAATTAGAGAATTTAATTTAGCATGAGACCCAAACGACTGTATAGTTAGTGTTCTATAGTAAGAGGAAAATGTTTATTCCGTCATGCTCGACAAATCCTTTAGGTTGGATAGAACTTTGTATGATATGAATTGATTTTTCGTGTCGTTTTTGTAGTAAAAATACCATCAGTTAAGTGATTAGACGATAGAGTTGTGTCATCTTGTGCATGCAAGTCAATCGCATAGGCACAACCAGGGATAGTAAAAGGGTGGGGGCCGGCAGGGACTCCGCATCCCCACTCCTTGAAATTTTTTCGTCTAATTATATTTTATTGAAATAAGATAATATAGTATAAAAATAAGGCAAATAATGGAGGACAAACGGGGCAAAGGTTGAACTAACCTATGCTCAATTTGCCAAGGGACAATCATAACCCAAACATTGTTTAGTTGACTTTACCCATTGGAACCCCCACAAGCTATATTTCAATAATCTCAGCAGAAAAGAAAATTAATAATTTAATAATCTCATTTATTTATTAATGGGTCATTCATACAATTGTAACCTGCACTCGCCACTTCTGATTAATCTCTAATTAAATAATAATAATATATGATGAAACATATTAGATTTTAAATAAATAAAATTTGTAGATATAATTTGGGTCATATTATTTAAGTTTCTCATTGGTAATGGATCAAATAATAACTCAAATACAAATTTTCAAGATTTTTTTTTTTTTTTTTGTAGAATTTAGTAATTATTTTTAAATTTCCAAGATCTTAATTATTTTAATTGTAAGTCTAGAACTTGATCCAATGTTTCGTTGATTTACGTTGAAGGTAGTATTAAAGGA
Organism: Fraxinus ornus; assembly: GCA_903798235.1. NCBI lineage: Eukaryota > Viridiplantae > Streptophyta > Magnoliopsida > Lamiales > Oleaceae > Fraxinus > Fraxinus ornus. Next base: position 23,673 of record CAIGRF010259546.1, read on the forward strand.
GGGTACATGGATTTTGACTTGTTTATTGCTTTTGTGACATTGTGACTTTCTAATTTCTATGTTTGGACCAACAATAGAAACATGACTTATTAGTAAATTAAACCACTGTTTGACCCATATTTATTAATTTATTTTCAATCACACACCCTTCTATAAAATAATTTTACAAATAAATTAAATTTGTTTTTCTATTTTTTAACCACATAGTTTTCAAAAAACAAAAATTAAAAAAAAACTCATTATTTCAAAACACATTTTCGCCCAAATAATTAGGCTCAAACAAGGACTAAATTTAGTATTGGTGGTGTTAAGTTTATCTCTATCATATTTTCGTGGTGCAGGGCAATCGCTGTTACATTTTCTAATAAGCTAATATTAGGACTAAATAACATTATTAACGCCGAACATGTTAGTTAGATTTTTGGACAAGAAAATGATACTACGAATAATGTTATTTAGCACCACTTATTTTATAACAGCGGTCTACTAACGCTATATCATATATTCAATTAAATGTGGAATTATGTGATACGATTTAGTTAGGCCTTTCATTCAATGTCATTTTAATATCTGGAGCCCGTTTGGTAGGGCTATTAATCATATTATAATTGAAAATATGGTTGTTGTTGGGTCCTACTCGTCTAATAAAAGTCAATAATAACGGCTTGTTTTTCAATTTTAATCTGATTTTAATCTCTACCAAACACACTCTTGGTATTAAATAACATTATTCTAATACTATTGGTCTAACTTATCGTGGTAGTGACGAGCTGATCTTCGACTCCAGATTATGAAAACAGTTTAAATATTTGTCAAATTATCCCTCAAAATATATCTCACTTTAAATCGATGAACATGAAATTGAGTCGAAAAAGTTAAATTAAAAATTTAAATGTCATTTTATATAATCCTTACAAAAATAGTAAAATTGATTTGAGTCCATCACGGCCAACTCATCACCTGCTACCCTTTATGCCGTCCACTACATTTTCCTTCAATAAATTTTCAAGATTAAAAATTCAAATAACAATACTATAATCAACCACCTTAATCCATTCAATGATCCATNAAATAACAATACTATAATCAACCACCTTAATCCATTCAATGATCCATATTTATACATGTGAACCATTCTCAGCCCACTATATAAAACCAACACTTGAGACAATTTTCTTCACGAAAATTAACAGTGATCTCGTGGATTTTTCTCCAAGGTTCGTATGAATTCTATCAAAATCCTCATATGTTTCTGCTACAGTCTGTTTTTTATTGTTTGATTCCATAATTCGTTGATATCGAATTTTCTTTGTTTCCACGATTGATGTTCTTATCTGATCAGGGAGATTTTTGAGAATTTTACGATCAATGATCCAATAATTGAATAGAATATCATCCAACGTTTATATGTATAATAATTGTGTATATTTGTATGCATCTATATATACGAGTTTGAGAATTCTTCTGAAGTTTGGGTTCGATCTCGTTAAAACTTTTTCGGAAAATTCTATGAATTTGCAGAAAGAGGAAATGACGATTGAAATATATGAGGAAGCCATTGCAGGTCTGAACAAGCTTCTCAGGTAGTACTCCATGCTTTCCGTGCCATTTTCACTTTTTTTCCTTTCATACCCTTTATCTCTTCCTATTCTCACCACGTATATCATATTATCTTGTGAATTATTCTAAAAGGCTATGTCCTCATTCGTCATTTCACTATCCCAATTACCTCTCCGGATAATTAGTTCTATTAGATCATTAACCTGTCGTTTTAAACGTCAATTTTTTTTTTTTTATGCTGCATAACCGATTGGTCCAATAAGTGGGACCCATTTAACAGAAAAAATGACGCGTCAGTGGGTCCCACACGGAGTTCTAATTTTGGCATATTTGTTTATATATTTTTTTTCTCTTTCGACTGCAGTGAGAAAGGTGGGCTGGAGGTGGCAGCCGCCGAGAAGATAAAGCAGTTGACTGCGGAGTTGGAGGGTGCTGCCGGAAAAGGGTTCGACCCGGTTGAGAGGATCCGAACAGGGTTTGAGATCTTTAAGAAAGAGAAATATGAGTAAGTACTAGTTATCACCTGAACAGAAGAATAATGAATAAAATTTTGTACTTTGTGAAAAGTTTTATTGTACCTCGTTATTGGCATCAAAGTTGCCCAGATTCATGGATATGCTATTAACTATTCCTTTTATTCCATCTTTTGCTAATCAAATAATTACCCAATTGTTCACTTGAAAGTTGAAACATAAAGATAGAAAAAAATTAGTTTCTCTTAAAGCATGTTTGGTAAGTGTTAGAATTATAAATAAATAGATACGACCGAATAATAAGCGATTTAATTGTTTATATATAATTTATAAATATGAGCTAAATATAGGCTATATGTTAATCTTTTTTTATCAGTGTAGTGTATCAAATGTATAGGAAAAGTTTATTTGGGACTAGATATGTATGGTCCCGAGTTATTATATTGATAAATGCTAAACTTTCAACATAGTTGACTCAATTATTTGTTGACCCATATGGGAGCCATTTTTGGCCCAATTTTAATTGATATTGTGACCGTTTGCTACTGTCAGTGGAGCCCACATGTGAGAGGAGGAGTCAGAGTTTGCAGCTGGCTTGGGGAGTTAACAGTCAGAAAATTCATTTCTTTGGGAGGAAAATTGCTCCCAGACACACCCATAATTATATAATTTAATTTGGAATAGAAAATTGGGGCAAGTCATTATGGATGTGTAGATCAAAGGCTTAAAATGGTCCACGAAGATTATGATTTTTCAGTAAAACATTTAATAATCTCTACATCTTCAACTAGTAAAAATAACCTCATCTTTGCTTTTTATTTCTAGGAAGGATTCTGATTTGTACGAGAAACTTAAGACAGGCCAAAGCCCTAAGGTACATCATGATATATACTGTAAACAATGCAAATAGGAGTGGAAATACAAGAAATTTGATTTGAACTAATTCTTGATGATTTACTCGCAGTTCTTGGTCTTTGCCTGCTCTGACTCCCGAGTATGCCCGTCCCATATCCTTAACTTCCAACCTGGGGAGGCGTTTGTGGTCCGTAACATTGCCAACATGGTTCCACCATATGACCCGGTAACATTAACTCAATCACACTATTGAACTCGACAATCAATATTTCAATTTTGTCAACCTTGCCTAAACACATCCCTTTGATGCCTAAATTTTAAACAAAAATTTAGGTATTTCAATATATGGAGTAATATTTGTTTTGACTTGATTTGTGGCAGTCGAAGTATTCTGGAATGGGGGCAGCCATTGAATATGCAGTATTGCATCTAAAGGTGATTATAATGATCCCTTCTTTTCGATTTGCCTCTTTCATTTTACAGGTCAACTCAATTCTTTAATAAAGAAGATTCCTTTCCTTTGGGAGAAGAAATTGTAAAATGAGAAAATGAATTACAATTTATTAGTCAATAAACCTACCCCATATGCACCTTTATGTCATTTTCAATAGTGCAACTTTGATTCATGCCCACCTAACATGATTCATTTTTTATTTTGAATAAATTTCTAATTATAGCTTAAGAAAGTTGATTTTCCGAAGTCAATTACCATGAACGCGAATTGTTATCATTTGATTCAACAACGATATTTATTTATGCGGGACCTCAAAATTATTTTAGGTGGAGAATATTCTGGTTATTGGACACAGCTGTTGCGGAGGTATAAAAGGGCTGATGTCCATTCCTGATGATGGTACCACTCAAAGGTTTGTGTATTTTTATGATTAATAAAAGTAGAAAAAAGCTACTTTGTACTAACTTTCTTTTGGCACTGTCGAATTTATCTTTTATTATAGATGTATGCACACAAAGTAACTTATAAGTTAAGTTAGTGGTACAATGATTTCTTAAAGACCTTAAAACTCGAAAGTGTTGACTTCTTTCACTTCTTTTAGGTTAGAATTGCGGATACCTATCCATATTGTTAAAAAAATTTAACTTTTCTATTGTTAGCCAGGTAGTAAATTATTTTTACTGAGAAACTACTCATTTGTTTACGATTCAGTGATTTTATCGAAGATTGGGTCAAAATCGGTAAGTCTGCCAAGGCTAAGGTGCAAGCAGAATGTGGCCATTTGGATTTCAATGCACAATGCACGCACCTGGAGAAGGTAACTTCAAACTAAGCCATCTCATGATAGTCACTCCATTTCATGTTAAAAATTATGAAATATATACTAAAGCCCTGTTTGATAGGAAGAATTTTCCATGGAAGCTGAAAATTATTTCCATTTTCCACTTTTTTGACTGTTTGATAGGAAATATTTTTTAGACAATTGGTTTTCCAACTTATACCTCACGTGACCCCATTTTCCACATTTTCCTTAAATTGGTTTTCCCATGGGTTTGGTGGTCTTTGGTTTTCTAAGCCTTTTTTTGGCAATTGAAATAAATTATATTCCCAATTGTAACAAATTCTATCATTTTAATGAACAATTTTTAGGAAAAATAAAGTCAAAACGAACACCAAAAGATCCAAAATTTCAATATTTTTCAGGTGGAAAAAACATATCAATCAAATACAATTAATTGACAATCCCCAATAAAACAAGTTTCAGGCAATTCAATTCCTTGAAATTCATTTTCTTTCCACCCAAATTCCATTCTTGCAATCAAACGAACCCCAAGGTTCGCTAATATTGACACCGACCTAGCTGACTAGCTTATAATCTAAACCGCAATTCTATAAAACTTAACGAAAAAAATGAATTAAACTAGATTATATTTGATGTTATATACATTTACTACGAAACTTTTTTTTTTTTTTTATATTAAGAACTTCCTAGTTTAAAAACCGTCACTATTTACTCAACACATATTTTATCATTGAATAAAATTAGGATTCTATAGGTTAGTAGCATTTTATTTGTTTAGTGTGGATCAAACTCATTTGTAAATATTTATCTTATGCAACCAAACAGGAGGCTGTTAATGCATCGCTTGGAAACTTATTGACGTACCAATTTGTGAGAGAAGCCGTGGTGAACAAAAGCCTTTCTTTGAAGGGCGGACACTATGATTTCGTGAAGGGTTCTTTCGAGCTTTGGAATCTCGACTATAACCTCTCACCTTCTTCAAGGGTATAAGTTTTACTGATCGTATACTTTAATGGATCGACCTTCATATATACAGTTTCTATGATGTATATGTCCGTCAAGAGCAACCTCTATGACAAAAATAAGTTTCCTTAAACTTGTGCTGGTTTGAAATAGGTCATGTTGTTTACTCATAGCATTGTATTTTTGTATTACACTTGTGTCTCTTGAGGTATTAACACCCAAGACAAACTTTTCTTTCAACAGTTTGAAAATAACCAATCAATTCCACTGTTTGAAATAGAAGTTTTAGTGTTTGGTTGTGAAGAATGTGCCTATTAATGTTTTCTTGACTGATTTGGAGATTCTAGATTATCATAGAAAAATTTCAAAAGTAGTGCCGACAACTTTGATTGTGAGATCGCATTGAAAATTAGATTCTCAAAGATATTGGTCAAATAAGGAAAATTTGTTGGTTTTTATGTAGAATATTTTATTGTGTGAATGTGTGATGGAGAATGGTACTGTAACAAACAATTTAAAATTTTAAAGGATGACAACCAGAGGCTATATAACCTTACAATTTCAATTTAATAATTTGTCTTGAATACTCGAGTACACTTTCTATACTTTTTGTCGAGAAATGATATATGTTTCTAGTTTCTACAATTTAACTTCTCGACTTCAAGTTCTGTTTCTCAATTTTTATTGTGATTTGATCACATTTAAGAATTTGTGTGGCTTATGGTTAGAATTTAGAAAGGTCATTCATGTCATCTAGAAATGTGATGTCCACAAAAAAATTTGTTTAAAAATTCACAGAAGTATTACATTCATTAGTTGTCACCACATAGTGCTATTTCGCAAATATAGAAGGCAAGTTTATGTCAATTACGGTTTTACCCTTCTTCTATAGAACATATCATACCTAACTATTTTCCAAAAAAAATGTGATAAAATAAGATTTTATTTATGTATATAATGAATTACATAATATGATGTTAAGGGAAAATATTGAATAAAAAAATTAATTATGTTTTAAACTGACAAATGATAAAATGTTATATGACATTATGTAATCCATTTTGTAAATATTAATGTACATGTAGTAAGATCCGACGAAATAAATAACTATTACAAATCTTTCAATTTTTCAAATCGATATGATCCATTTGTTCATAAATATAGTTACTCGATTGCAAATATTTTTTAAAAGGGAGATGCTACAAGTACAGGGGTCTGCTTCGCAACCTTTGCCAAGTTACACACATTTTTTTTAATACAATGGGGTGGGCCAGCCGCTACAATGAGGGGCCTATAAGGCCCTTATGAAAAACTGTCATGTACGCAAGGCGCTATTGTTTTTAAAATCACATAACACATGACATATAATCCATTTGAAAGATTTAATAGTCATCTTATTCACGATAAAAGAACACACATCGATAATATCTATCTGAATTTAAACAATTAGTCTGCACTCCACGTTCTTAGACATATTTGCCGGCCGAAAAGAGTAAAACCTCAGTCTATTTTCTAAAGAAACATAACTCTAGCTCTAGAAATAAGTCGGGGCACTTTTTTTGCCATATTTACCAGATAAGAGATGATAGAGGTTCGTTCAACTCTAGTCATCTTGATAGAATGATAGACTTGAGTGGCTTTTTACTTAGCTACAGCAGACCGTGGCAATTAGGCAAGCACACAAATAGTTATAACAACGTCTAAATATGTGGATGCACAATAGATACCTCGTATATTGACAAACCAAGAAGTTCAAATTCTCTTTCGAATATTCCCGAAATCACAATTCTATCTTAATCGACTCAAATGCAAGGAAATCCATTATCACATAGCAATTTTTGATAGTTGAGGACCATAGTCTACAAGAATTCCCACATATTAGTCGTCAAAACATACAATGTTCATATTTGCTCTCATATTTAGCCAAGATAATGAGACTAGTATTCTTATTTAGTGATCATGGAATTGGATATATAACAACCTTTCCAGTAGCTCGTCCTGTTTCCAAATAAGAAAACGCTTCCTTAACCTGGTCGAAAGGAAACGGTCCCTTGGGATCGATCAGTGGCTTCACTTTACCGCTCTCCAGGAACGGATTTAGTTTCTTCAACATTTCTCCATTGGAAGTCACAACAAACCTGAAGCCTGGTGGTGTGACTGCCCCAGTTAGAACTACAACACTGCCACCTTCCTTCACTGCCTTCACTGCCCTATCACACTGTCCTGTTAACGTTGAAAAAAGGAAAAGTCCCTTTATCAATTATCAAACTATGGTGAATTTTGAAGTCAAAATATTATGCATTAAGAAAAAGTATACAATTCCACTCTGCTCCGTTCCTTTCGGTGCACTAAGCTCCCCTCACTCCAGTCCACTCCACTCCAATATACATGAGTTTCACTCTATATGAGCCAACAACAACTTAAGCTAGGACCAACTTCTTACTATGAACCATTTTTAGGACAAAAGTTAGTCTTCTTATTGTTTATAACAAAATTATAATAATTTTCTCAATGATTTTTCTAGTTGTTTCTAGACCATTTCCATTTGCTATATTACTCATAAGACATAGCACTAAACTAATGCTATACCGGCTAAAAGAATTTACGCTGCAGTCTGCATTCATATAATTTTCTTACCTACTGAATCGTAAACTACGTCAAATTTCTCTGGTAGATCTTCAAAGTTCTCCTTGGTGTAGTCGATGGCCAAATCCGCACCCAAGCTTTTGAGGAAGTCCAGCTTTGGAGTGCTGGCGGTAGCAGCTATCTTAGAAGCACCAAACACGTGTTTTGCAAGCTGCATTGCCAAAATAGAACGTTAAATCGGTTCGTGTCATTTTTCTTTTTCTTTCTAAATTATGTTAACTAATAATAAGTGTTAAACAAGAAAAATTAACGTTTTAATAGTCAAATGAGCAGAATCAGTCAATAGGGACAATAAAGAGAATATAGTAAGCTTGCCTGTATAACCAGTGAGCCAACACCACCAGCACCTCCCAAAACAAGGATGGATTTTCCGGAACAAAATCCGGCCCTTTCAAGACCTTCATAGGCCGTCTCAATAGCGAGAGGAAGACCAGCAGCCTGTGCAAAATCAAGATTCTTGGGCTTCAAAGCCAATAATTTCTCCTCGACCGCTGTGTACTCAGCTAATGAGCCAAACTGTTTAGGTCCATCCAATGCTTTCTCGTGTATGTCTCCATATACTTCGTCTCCTTCTTTTAGTCCCTTTACTTGACTCCCAACTTTAACTACAATACCAGCAACATCATAGCCTGGCACTGTCTACGGACAAAGAAATACAAAATCAACAAAATGGCTTAAATCAACAAAGTCAAAATCAACATCACAACATAGATTCCAACGATCACATCATCAAACTACTGAGCTCAAGATCGATTATCCACTAGAAAACCCTCTAAATGATGATTGTCTCAACTATGGGTTCCATTTTGCAAGTATATGGTCCATATATGGTCCAAAATCATTTCATCAGATTCGCAAATATTGGGATCAATCTTCTAAATAGTCCATGGAACCTCAGAGAATTTTACCCACTCGGGATTTAGGTCACTCGAACCGATGATCATGTAGAGTCGTATTCTAATATCATGACAAGTCATTACGAGGTCTCGTTCAATGTATACTAAAACACATCATTATTCTTATTTTCGGGATCTAGACAAGGACAAATAAGAACAATAAAACCTCATCATGATAAAGCATCACTTTACCTCCCAATTGTAAACTATAAATTTTTTATCACGTTGCAAATTATGTCTCACCACACTCGATCAATCAAGTATGTAATTTGTAACACTTTTAGCGATAATGGAGAAGTAGATTAACAAGTCAAATTAAATAAGCAAATAGAATTATTATTTTGGTTAATATGTGACCTAAATTCCATTGGATTTTCGTGAATTGGTTGAAAGAGGTGTTAAAGAAGTCAAGATAGCCAACAAGGTGTTTGGAATCAAGTTGGACCCGAAACGAGGCTCCTGAATGCTATGCTGAAAGCATGAGCACTATCGCAGTCATTCGTCTACCGCAGTCACCGCACTGGTGGTGTTCGAAAAAATATTGTTTCAATTTTTCTAAATCATTTTTTATCCCATTTCCAAAACATATTCTTTTGGATCCTATATAAACTCCACGAAATTATGGCTTTGTATCAACTTCAAATAGCAATAGATACACGTATTGTCGTACTCTTTCTCTATATTATAGTGAATTCTCCTTTCCTCCGCCAATTTATTATGTTCTTTTTATGTTGTGATTGCTACTTTATATTGTGTCATATAATCTCGTCTTCAATTTGCTAACAAGTGGTATCAGAGCATAACGTTTGATTTGTTCGAGATTTTTTTTTTTTGTCAATCATGAAGTATGATATTCCGCTTTGGGATCGCAACACTAGATTCTCGTTGTGGCAAGGGAAGATGCCAACACTGCTTGCTCAGATGGCTTTGAATGATACTTTGTTGGGATTTGACAAAATGTTCTCAAATTGATCGATAGAGGAGAAACAATGTAAGGATCAAAATGCCTATCACAGAGTCATCTTCATCTTTCGAATCATATTCCTCAGTATGTTTTAAAGGAGAAAACTGAAGCTACATTATGGTTGAAGTTAGAGTAATTATGCATGACGAAGAATCTAACCAGCAAATTATTGAAGTAACGTTATATTCTCATCGTATGATAGAAGGTAAACCAATTGTAGATCACCTAGCTGTTTTCAAAGAAATTGTAGCTGATTTAGAAACCTTGTAGGTTAAATATGATAAAGAAGATTTGGGGTTGATTTTGTTGTGTACATTACCCGATTCATATATGTCGTTTAGATGCACGATATTATATAGTCGTAAGACTCATCGTTGAAGAAATATATGATACTCTATTTTCAAATGAGTAGATGAAACATCTCGTTGGATCTGGGGCTCAAGGAGAAGGTTTGCTTTTCATGGTGGTTATAAGAGGGACAATTCGAAATCTAATTCCAGCAATAAAATTTGTAACTATTACAAGAAGAAGTGGCAGGTTAAAGAAAAATTGAATATAAATCAGAAGGGAAAGTAACCAAAAACTTCAGTATATTGCAAAAAATTGTTATGGTGATGGAGATCTTTTGGTTATTTCTAAAGGCGACTTCAAACCCGATGAGGATTGAATTTTTGATACAGCTTGCACTTGAAACAATGATTCTCTGACTATCAAGATTGGGAGGTTTAGTGTCATCTTGAGAAGGAATACCCAACTTTTGGGATCGAAGCAGGGAATATAGGCCGATACGTCTCCATCTTATGTTTCAATGATGTGTAAAGAGTTGTTTTGCTTTCAAATATGTTCTTTGATGTCAGTTAATCATACTAGATCTTCTTTGCTCATATGTGTCCCAATCAGGATTTATTTTAACATATGAAACAGTTTCAAAAGATGTTGTGGTAATGGGTAACAATGAACCTTATAAGATAATTGGTATTGTAAGGTCAGAATTAAGATATTTGATGAGATAGTTAGGACGCTTCATGAAGCAAGGCATGTTCTAGATTTGAAGAAAAATCTTATCTCCTTGAATACTCTTGATTCAAAAGGATACAAGTACACTGGTGAAGGTGGAGTCCAGAAGGTTAGTAAATGTGTTCGTGTTGTGTTAAAGGGGCATAAAATGTCTCAATTGTATGTCTTTTAGGGTTTTATAGAATCATTGGAGACGAATCAACAGAAATTAGAAAATTTGGTGGATACTCAGCTTGGTACAATATCGTTTGAGTTTGATTTAGGGTCTACATTGAAGAACATACTTCAATTGCTAGAGATAGATCTAGGAGAGATATTAGGCCTTCACAAAGGTACGTGAAAGTTGATATAGTAGCTTATACTTTAAATGTGGTTGAAGGTATTGAGTTTAGCAAAAAAAACCTTCAATAGAAGCAATTTGTTGTGTTGATTCTGTTACTGGGGGTGTTACTGCCATGTTTGGTAATTATTGTTGAGTTATTTGTGATTTTATTGCTCGTGGTGATAATTCGTACCCAAGGAAATTCTACTAAGTACTGCTTGAATTTAGTTGATTGAGTTTGTCCTTGTTAGACTTTGTGTAAGATTATGAGATTTTTTGTTGGAGTTAAGTTTTTCATTGACTAGCCATTGATTTATTTCTTATAGTCGAATTTATCTCCAAGTGGAGAATTTTTAAGTTTTTGTTCATTTCATGGGATGTTTTTGTCAAGATGGAGATTTGTTACTATGTGACCAAATTCGGTAGGATATTCGTGGATTTGTTGAAAGAGATGTTAAAGAGGTCAAGATATGGTATGGGAGGCTTTGGGACAACCCAATCCGGGTGCCTAGGCACCATACAAGGTGTTTGGAATCAAGTTGGATCCAAAATGAGGCACCTCAGCACCATACACGTAGAGCTTGAGCACCCGTTACATAGGCCGATACGTCTCCATCTTATTTTTCAATGATGTGTAAGGAGTTGTTTTGCTTTCAAATATGTTCTTTGATGTCAATTAATCAGATTAGATCTTCTTTGCTCATACATGGTACACTGGTGAAGGTGGAGTCCAGAAGGTTAGTAAATGTGTTCGTGTTGTGTTAAAGGGGCCTAAAATGTCTCAATTGTATGTCTTTTAGGGTTTTACAGAATCATTGGAGACGAATCAACATAAATTAGGAAATTTGGTGGATACTCGGCTTGGTACAATATCGTTGGAGTTTGATTTAGGGTCTACATTGAAGAACATACTTCAATTGCTAGAGATAGATCTAGGAGAGATATTAGGCCTTCACAAAGGTACGTGAAAGTTGATATAGTGGCTTATACTTTAAATGCGGTTGAATGTATTGAGTTTAGCAAAAAAAACCTTCAATAGAAGCAATTTGTTGTGTTGATTCTGTTACAGGGGTGTTATTGCCCTGTTTGGTAATTATTGTTGAGTTATTTGTGATTTTGTTGCTCGTGGTGATAATTCGTACTCGAGGTAATTCTACTGAGCACTGATTGAATTTAGTTGATTGAGTTTGTCCTAGTTGGACTTCGTGGAAAATTATGAGATTTTTTGTTGGAGTTAAGTTTTTCATTGAATAACCATTGATTTATTTCTTATAGTAGAAATTATCTCCAGGTGGAGAATTTTTTAAGTTTTTGTTCATTTCATGGGATGTTTTTGTCAAGATGGAGATTTGTTACTAATGTGACCAAATTCGGTTGGATATTCATGGATTTGTTGAAAGAGATATTAAAGAGGTCAAGATATGGTATGGGAGGCTACGGGACAACCCAATCCGGGTGCCTAGGCACCATACAAGGTGTTTGGAATCAAGTTGGATCCAAAACGAAGCACCTCAGCACCATACACGTAGAGCTTGAGCACCCGTTACTGCTCGCTTATCGCTTGCCTACCGCTCGAGCGTCGGTGTTATTCAGGAAAATATTGTATCCATTTTTTGACTCTCTTTTTATCCACTTTTCATCTTAAACATATTTTTTTGAGTCCTATATGAAATTATGGCTTTGTATATATTTCAAAAAGCATTAGATACACAATATTGTTATATTATTTATCCATGAATTCTTCTTTCCTCCGCCAATTTCTTGTTTTCTTTGTGTTATGATTGCTACTTGATATTGTTTCATATAATCACGTGTTCAATTTGCTAACAATTTTGAACGTCGTCTACGTGAAAGAGAAGAAGAAGAAGAAGAAGAAGAAAAATAAATAAAAATAAAACTACTCTAAGGGCAACAAACAAGAAGTATTAAGACTCCAAATCACAGAATAAATTTCAGGAAGCAAAAAAAAAAAAAGAAGGGTGAAAGAAAAATACTGGTAGAGGTGAATCAGTGGTTTGGAATTTCCCCAATCTTCTCTTAAAATCAACAGGATTAAGAGCAGCTGCAACTACTTTAATCAAAACCTGGTCCTCTTTCACTTCAGGGACTGCAACATTTGACTCAAATTTCAACACATCCACCGCACCATACTCACTATAACTCCAGGCTTTCATGTCTGATGGTACTGAAGAACTTGTTGAAGCTTCAGTAGAAGGAGCAGTTTGTGCACTTGCAGAGATTCTGAGAGGTAAGTTGAGGGAAAAAGAAGCCTTTTTTTGCACCCAATGGCTTGATTTTTTGGATCTGTTGAAGCTTATTTTTGTGGGAAAGAATTGGAGTGGCTTATCCGACGGTGGAGAGTAGAGGGCTCTCTTCACAGGGAAAGTTGTGGAGGAGAGGAGAGCTTCCATGGATGAACTGGTTTTACTTGCTTATCATCTTCTTGGCCAAACCATGGTTATATGATATTTTTTGGTAACGTGGCGTGAATTTTCGGAGCGGGGGGTCCACAATTTTGTCCAAATCAATTTCATGCCACAATTTTCTTGATTTTGAAATGTTGTTTCGTGTAACATATTTAACGGTTAAGAATTTCTTTGCACTTCTTTTCACAAGGTACTAACTTCGGCAATTACTAGGGTCGTGTTTAGGTGTGTAGACCACATCGTGTTTTGTTAATATGATCGGGTTCTAGAGTAAGTTGATATATTTCAATTGTGATCCGTTTGATAGTCTAGAAAATGGATAGAAAAGGAAATAAATTTCTTATTTTAATCAATTAAGGGTATTTGATAGTACAAATTTTCCTGACAAAATATTTTCCACCTTTTTCTAGGTAAATCATTTAGTGCACAAAAACTTGATTTTGTTTTCCCACCTTTTTTTTTATTTGCAATGCGAACAAATTCTAGATACAATGACAAAAAAAAATTTCACTTTTATTAACAACTTCCATACAAAACAAAGTCAAACGAATGATATTCGGTATGGTAAATTTTTTTTTTTTCACAATTGGAACAAATTTTAGAACTCACTATAACTCCAGGCTTTCATTTCTGATGGTACTGAAGAACTTGTTGAAGCTTCAGTAGAAGGAGCAGTTTGTGCACTTGCAGAGATTCTGAGAGGTAAGTTGAGGGAAAAAGAAGCCTTTTTTTGCACCCAATGGCTTGATTTTTTGGGTCTGTTGAAGCTTATTTTTGTGGGAAAGAATTGGAGTGGCTTATCCGACGGTGGAGAGTAGAGGGCTCTCTTCACAGGGAAAGTTGTGGAGGATAGGAGAGCTTCCATGGATGAACTGGTTTTACTTGCTTATCATCTTCTAGGCCAAATCATGGTTATATGATATATTTTGGTAACGTGGCGTGAATTTTAGGGGCGGGGGGGTCCACAATTTTGTCCAAATCAATTTCATGCCACAATTTTCTTGATTTTGAAATGTTGTTTCGTGTAACATATTTAACGGTTAAGAATTTCATTGCACTTCTTTTCACAAGGTACTAACTTCGGCTATTGCTAGGGCCGTGTGTAGATCACATCGTGTTTTGTTAATATGATCGGGTTCTAGAGTAAGTTGGTATATTTCAATTAACGTTCACTTTATGCCTTTTTGAACTTTTCTCGTGCGTAATACGAGACACATTTTGACGACTACGGAACAAATTGTTTAGAAAGTTAAAGAAATATACATTGCTCATTTTGTTCCAAATTATGTTGCTCCACATGGTTTCATCACTATATTTCTTTGTTTACAGTTCAAGATTGACGTTTCAAATTGGAGGTCTCATATTTTAGGGTCATGATATAGATTCAAAATCAATTTTAATTATGAAAAAAAATCTAACCGTGTCCATCATAGATTAAGGGTGTGTTTAAGTCATATTATTTTAGAAGAATATATTATGAAATAGTAAATTGATGGAAAATGTCTGAATGTGTTGTTGAAAAAGAAGAAAAAGTTACTGATGTGATGGAAAATATTATTTTATTAAAAAATGTGTGATTGAAAATGAGTAGAAGAATAATAATGAAAATTTTAATGTGTAACAAACATGGGCTAAAAATGATTGCAAACCATAATTTACTCAAAGCAAACGTAATAAGATGGTAATATCAAAGCTTTAATTATTCTTAACATACTGACTACAGTACGTATCCAACTAATCGTGCCTAAAGAACCCAACAACTGCATAATCAAGCTTTAATTATTCATAACATCGCTCTCTTTCTTAGCACAATAACTACTTATGCCTTGTAGCACACATCTTCATCACAAGTCCAACCTTCCTTGGGATTCTTCTCTTCATCTTCTCCCTTGACGTCGTTGCCTTTTAATTCCTCGGCCCCGTCCTTGTCCTCGTCTTCATCTTTGCCACCTAAAGCACACTTGGGGTGGAGATCAAAATCGCACTCATTGCACCAGAAGGACCACCCTTGTCCAAATTCATTGCAACTATCACAAGTATAACCTACGCGCTTGGTGAGAGCAAGTTCATGCTCCTCGTGAAGTGCATGCCTCACTTTATTCGGCCATTCCTCAGCCATTTTTTCGTATTGTTCCTCAATCTCCTTGATGCGTTCCTCAGTGAACGGGTAAGCATTTGCACCATGATAAGCAATAAGATTTCTGGCTTCGGTCGTGATGGTCTTGCCAGTTGGCCCTAGTGCTACTAACATCGGGATGCCTCGAATCTTGAATAGCCGACTTAAAGGTTCCTTCCTTTTATCGCCAAATGGAAGTGCCAGCCATGGCATTGTTGAAAAGAATTCATTAAAGGATGATTGGTCTCTGTCACTGGAGATGAAAATCACTTCAAATTTTTTGTCCTTTGCTTTGATCTCATGGTATGCTTCTATGAGCTTAGGTAGAAAAGCACGGCATGGAGGACACCAATGCGCAGAGAAGTAGAGAAGTATATTTTTTCCAACAAGATCAGAAACCCGAACCTGATATAAAAGGAATCGTCATATTAGTTACCAAAATCATTCGCACTAGAAGGAAGTATGAGTGGAGAACGTCATCAGAAACTTAAAGGTCGGCTTAGGCACATATTACTAGACAGATGCTATTAAAGTGAAATGAGAATGAAGGTAGCCAAGCATAGCATGTTTACCTTGACTCCATCTTTCCCGATTACAAAGTCGCAATCTTCTGATACCAAAATTGATTCAAGAGTTTGCGATTCTCGCTTTATCTTCTCCAATTCTTCAATCTCAGCAAATTTCTCAGGCGTAAAAGGATAGACCTTTCGGCCATATTCTTCAATGACTTCAGCAACGTTAGGATGAAGAGTCTTCCCATCTGGCCCAATGACAACAACGGTTGGCAGGGCAGAGAGCTCAAAGTAACGTACTAACTTTTCACAAGTTTTGTCCAAAACAGGCAATGAAAGCCACGGCATGCCTTCAAACTCTTGCTTAAATGATGGTTCCTCATCATCAAGGGGTATCATCACAATCTCAAAATTCTCTCCCTCTTTTCTCAACTCTTGATATATTTCAACTAGCTTCGGGGTGAAAGCAAGGCAATCTTTGTATGTAACCAAGGAGAAATACAGGAGTATAGTCTTACCTTCAATTTCAATAACCGGTACCTAGTAAATTTAACGGATGAGTAACATCATAATCCTGAAAAATCTTCATTAATTTGTATATTACTATATGAATCAAGTATGTATGAGTTCTATATTAACACATAAATTCTAAAGAGTGCACCTTCTTGCCGTCAGGTCTAATCACATAATCCCGTGACCGGGACACCAGTAAAGATTTTAGGGTCTGATTCCTCTTAGCTTCTTCTTCTTGCTTTTTGAGTTCTTCAATTCGTTCTGGGGTAAAAGGATATCCTTCGACCCCATGTTCTCGGATGATTCCAACACCCTCTATAGTCAATTCCTTCCCGTTCTCATCCAGGATCACAAGATGGGGTATTCCACTCACATCAAACAATTTATCGAGTCCATCGCGTGTCTCAGAATCAGAAAATGGAATCGCAAGCCAAGGCATTTTAGAGAAATACTTATTGAACGACTCATTATCTTGATCAGCAGAGACAAACACGACTTCAAATTTTCCATTAGAAAGCAGCTCATAATACACCTCCACCAAATTCGGGGTGAATGATTGGCACGGGCCGCACCATGATGCCGAGAAATATAATCCAACTTTCTTTCCCTTCAAACTCTCAACTTTAACCTGTAAAATAAATGAAAATTAAAATTTTGCCTTCTACTAAGACAATATCAGTACATAATTTAATTTGATTAATTAATTAATTAATATTTTTTTTTTCCCCTAATAACAGATTTTTCCAAGTATATCAGAGAACTGCTCACAATCAAGCCAAAGTTTCAAGATTTCAAAATATGCCCAAATAATCTAATCAACAGCATACTTTAATTTATCCGAAAAAAAATAAAAAAAAGGAACACCAAAACGAAAACCCATAATTTGGTCTGATCCCCAATAAATTCATCCACCCATATCCTTAACATAATAATTTTATCTTTTGCCAATTTGGTAACAACCCAGAAAATAGAACCAAATTCCCACGTAGATACATATATTAGCATAAAAACCCAATTAAAAAATGTATAAGAGTACCTGGTCACCATTGTTGCGAATGAGAAAATCTCTTTCTGGAGAACACAAAAGGGATATAAGATCGTGCGCGGGCACCTCTTTCAACTGATCCTCCATTTTCACTCTCTCTCTATCTCTTATAAACTAATGAAATCTTGATCGAATGTAAAAAAGATAACACACACATTTTCAAAGCAGAAATGAGGACTATATATGGTGATTAATGTAGTCTAGATTATTCTTTAGGTTCAGGGAAGTCAAGGAGGGCCCGAGATAGATGCTTTTCTTACCTCGGGAATGGTTTGATCAAAGACTTGAAGAAGAATACTTCAGCAGAGACTTAGTAGTCACGGACAAACAGATGCTCTTATTATATCCAGGCTGTGTCTGGGTATATTATTTTGAAGGAATGTATTTTGAAATAGTAAATTAATGAATAATGTGTGATTAAAAGAGAAGAAAAAATTATTAATGTTATGAAAAATATTATTTTATTAAAAAAGTGTGATTAAAAATTAGTAGAAGAATGAAAATGAAAATTTTAATATGTACGAAACAGAACAGATGGTCAATCAAAAATATTGATGTACATTTAGTTTTACAGTCCCCTCATATAAAGGGTGGGGTCCACGTAGCTTTAGCAGAGAATTAGTAGTGACGGACAAACAGATGCTCTTATTCTATTCGATCAAAAATGCTAATGCACACACATTGGTGTACATCTAGGCTCTAGCAAAGTTCCCATTCGATTAATAATGTTTTATTATTGACTACAATTTGGACTACGATCTATGTTGGTTGTTTCAAACCAGCCCATCTATGTTCAAACCCAGTTCAAGCTTTGTCACAAGCTTGAGGACGTTCAATAAGACATCAAATTTGATGTAAAATTTAGTGTAATGATGATTATATTCACACCACTATTTTTATTTTTTGCACATTTTATTAATTACATTTAAAGTTTTAAATTTTTTTTCATTACACCATTTATATCCTTAATAATTTTTCATGTCATTCTTATCCTCAAATTTTTCATTAATTAACATATTTTTATTTGATAGCAGTTTTATATCCAAAAGATCGTTGAACTGACGTAAAACTACTTATTTTTTCATCATATTTTAAAAATAAAAAATAAAAAGTGAGAAAATAAATTTTTCCCTCCTTTCAAAGTATGAAAACAAAATATTTTGATATAAGATAAAATTTCGTCAAAAAAAGTTAAAGAAATAATTACACAGTAAGCAAAGATTGGAAAACTTAACTGCAATTGAAATGTAGTGTATAAAATAAAAATTGTGGTGAAAATATAATAACCAGTTTGCATCAAATTTGGTGTAATTCATTATTTCCATTTTGTCCTCCATTGTCTATTACAACAAATTATGGTTCATTCTATATCTTTTTTTATTCTTTTGAAATTGATTGATTTGAATTTATCTATAATTATTTATACGTGATGGTTATTTTTATGTACATTTATTTTTAAATTATAACATTTATTTAACATTTACAACAAATTTTTTTTTAATGCTTTCTTCTTAATTTACTAATAAATGCAATATTTTATTTTATTAAATATTTTTTTAATTTAATAATAATATATTCATAATTAAATAATTTAAAATAGATTAATTGTTGAAAAATAAATTATAAGGAAATAAAGAAATACTATTCATTTGGTGTACCATTGGAGAGGTTACATCAAATTGGCGTGAAAGTTACACCAAATTCCCTCAAAATGGTTAAAAGATAATTGATAAAAAATTAAATTCTTATTGTTTTTTTTTTCGAATGATACGTTCACTAAAATGACAAAAAAAATTAATTAATTAAGTTGACCTAGCCAAATTACCCTTCATGGGTTGTCGAACTAAAAACATCCAATCTTACAGGAGCCACATTATGGCGTGTCAATATCAGCGCAAACCAAGTTGAGATGAAATTGGTTGATTTTTAAGGGAAAATTGCAATTGCAATCCCAAATCTAAATTTACTCAAATCATTCATTTGTGCTATCCACAGTTTCAAATCTTTCATTTTGTTGCAGCAGAAAAGATAGATAGATGAATTTCATCCATTTGACCTTTAGTTAACTAAAGAATTTGACTTTGATAAAGGGTAAAATATTAACTTTATAATTTAAATAAAAAAGAAATAAATAGAAGGAATTATTCATCTTTTTTTCACCACTCACCTCACCTCACCTTACCTTACCTTCATTCCAACTAAATCAAATCAAACTAACCAACTACCGTACACTGTCGTATACCACAATGACCACCATTCATCATCGCTTGAAGATTTATGGCAGCAAACTCTACTCCAATGGATGATTTGGACTCCAAACAAAACTCATTTTTGGTGAACCTAAAAAGAATGATTGATCTCCCAACTCTTGGTTTCCCAATCAAAACCATCTTAAACAAGGTAATCGTACTCATGATCCACTCCATTTGCAATCTCTTTCAACTTTTTTCTTGTAATCAGTCGTTCCTATAGAAGAAACAAAGAACAAAATTAGATTCATAATTTTTAGATTTTAGTACAAACTTAAAACCCACAAAAGGAAAGAAACTTGTTTCGCCTCAAAACCGAGGCTCAAGAAGCCCAAATAAAAGGTCCACACTCCACCTCATCAAAAATCAAATTGAATCATGGGTAAAGATGACGAACGACGCCTCACCTTAAGCGACATATGTAAGTAGAAGCTCAATAGCCGAAGTGAGGCGTCACATGCTATAAAATAACAATAGAGAGATGATCCACTGCTTCAGCCAAAGTACTATGTAAGTGGCCGAAGCCTTGAAATCGAAGCACTTTGTAAATGGCCAGAGCCCCCTGAAGCCGAAACACTTTGTAAGTGGCTGAGGCCCTGAAGCTGAAGTACTGTGTAAGTGGCCGAGGTCCACATTATCGAGACAGAAGCCTCTTATCCATAAAAGAGCATATTTCATATTCATTTCTGCCAAGAGATCTTCTAGATAAAGATCTAATGCGAATGATTGATGTAACCTATGTTGTAGTAGAAGAAGGTCAAGTTTTGTCAACCTACTACATAGGTACTCGGGCCTAGGACCCACAATGGCTACATTTTCATATTGTATTGAATGGTGCAGGCCTAGTATGTGTGACATGACGCCTACGATGGAACGCTTTACATAAAGAGATGAAGCCATGCGACTCTTCATCCAACGGCTACCACTTTATCTCATGTACTATAAAAACTCACAATCTTTGCCATTTGAAGGAGAATGCAACTCAAAACACTACAAGCTTTGTAAAACTATTCTCTTTTATTTTTACATACTTTCAAAAACATACTCAGTGCCAAAACACCTAAATGGCTTACGTTTAATGCACGTCCAATACCAAATATAAATACCTCATTGACTGACTTGATCGTCGAATTGCATACGGCCAGCTCCCCTACCACCTGAGAAGGCCACGTATGACAACGGTTTGTCCAAGTGTGTAGGAGTAAGCTTACGTTGACTGAGTGGAACTAGGATCCTATTGCGCATTTTTTGAAGTCAACAGATTGACGCTGCCTGTGAGAAACTACACTATATCCACGAACATTTCTGTGGCAAAAGCTTAGCAAAATATTTATTTGGCTTGCCCCTTAAAAAAAAATTGTTCTTGAAGAAAAAACGAGTGGAAGTCCTAAGAAAGAGATTTGGAGTTGACATCAGTACTTGGATTGTTGATATTTTTTGAAAAAAATGAATAGAGATAAAAACCCATTTTTAAGACCCCAACTTCTTTAAAGAAAAGAGTTGTATCGAAAAAATGAGCACAAACAGTGAAGAAACCCCACTTAGAAGGGTTAGAGATGCCCCTGAAGAAGGAGTACCCGGGATAACTTCCTCAGTCGGTTATCGACGACCTCACCACCAATATAGACAAGGTAATATGAGAGTTACTCTCCAACTTACTCAGGAAGTGGCTAAATGGCTACCAACCTGAGGATCATCATCAAGAAAAATGCCCTTGTGCAACAACTCCAAATGTAAAGGAGTAGAAAGAAGAAGCTTTGAAGAGACCATGAATAAGAAGACCCCCTGAAAAGGGGAATGCCTCCGAAGAAGTGGCCATTAATAAGTAGACCCCAAAATAAGGGGGAATGCCTCTGAATAAGAGGTCATGAATAAGAAGACCCCCTAAATAAGAGGAAGCCTCCGAAGAAGAGTCCATGAATAAGAAAACCCATTGAAAAAGGATAGGCCTTTGAAGAAGACGTCGTAAATAAAAAAATTCCCTTGAATAAGGGGAGAACTCTGAAGAAGAGTCCATGAATAAGAAGATCCTTTGAGAAGGGATAGGCTTCTGATTAAGAAGCCATGAATAAAAAGTCCCCCTAAATAGGGAGATATCTCTGAAGAAGAGGTCATGAATAAGAAGACTCCCAAAAATGGAGAGGCCTATAAAGAAGTCGTTTTCAATAAGTAGATCCCTCGAAAAGGGGTTTCCGAGGCCATAATAAGAAGACCCCTAAAAAAAGGAAAAACCTATGAAGTAGAGGCCATGTATAAGAAAGTCCCTTGAAAGGGAAAGGTCATTGAAGAAGTGACATTGAATAAGAAGACCCCCTGAAAGGGGAACACCTCTGAAGAAAAGACCATAAATAAAAGGGCCCCCTAAAAGTAGAAAAGTCGCTGAAGAAGTGGCATTGAATAAAAAGATCCCATAAAAGGGAGGTTTCTATGAAGAGGTTATTAGAAGATCCTTTTACAAAGGGGAGATCTTTGAAGAAGAGGCCATACAAGAAGTAACATTGAAGAAGGGGAAATGATTAATTAATTCAAAGGCATTCTTGGAGTATGAGACTCCATGTTATAATTATGATTTTTTCAACGTAGAGGTTTAATGATTGTCTATGCAGCGCCTTTATCTAATGATAGGCAAAAATTTTCAAATTGAAGGGAGAATGACGCAAAAGAAGAGAAAATGACTAAAAGCGTACAAAAAAGTGAACTTGGGGGTAAAGTATAGATGTTTAGAAAGTTGAAGGACTTTGAATGCAATTTATCATGGTTATGATCGAAATAAAAGTCAAAATATGAGGATCAAAATGTAAAAGATCAAAAGCTAAGGGACTTATGCTTTAAATTGCTGAAAGACTTGAAGGCAATTTTTCATATTTTGCCTATGTATAAGCATGAGCTTCCACAGGCTCACCATGTAAGATCTTATCTTCGCCTATACATCAGCCCCATGGATGAATCATCAACCATGCAGGAAAGCGAGAACGCTTAAACGAAGAGTTGGATCCTAAAAGGAACCACCTCATATTTCGCCGAAGATGGTAGCATATGTCTCCCATTAACAAAAAGTCATGGAAGAAGCATCCACATGGATGAACCATCCACCATGCAGGGAAGCGTGAGCGCTTCGACGAAGAGTTAGATCATAAAGGGGACCACCTCCAAATTCGTCGAAACGGATAGTACATGCCTCCCATGGACAAAAAAATCATGGGAGAAGCCTCTACATGGATGAATTATCCACCATGTATAGAAGTGTGAGTACTTCGACAAATAGTTAGATCTCAAAAGGGACCACCTCCTAATTCGTCGAAGTGGATAACACTTGCCTCCTATGGACAAAAAAGTCATGGTAGAAGCTTCTGTATGGATGAACCATCCATCACCAGGAAAGAGTTGGATCCCAAAGGGGACCACCTCTTAATTCGTCAAAATGAATAGCACATGCTTCTCATGACATAGAAGTCATGGGAAAAGTCTCTACATGAATGAACCATCCACTATGCAGGAAAGTGTGAGTGATTCGACGAAGAGTTAGATCCCAAAAGAAACCACCTCCTAATTCGTCGAAGAGGATAACACGTGCCTCCTATGGACAAAAAGGTCATGGGAGAAGCATTTATATGGATGAACTATCCACCATTTAGAAAAAGTGTGAGCGCTTCGACAAATAGTTAGATCCTAAAGGGGACCACCTACTAATTCATCGAAGCGGATAACATATGCCTCCCATTGACAAAAAGCCATAGGAGAAGCCTCTGCATGGATGAATCATCCACCATGTTGGAAAGTGTAAACACCTCGATGAAGAGATGGGTCCTAAAGAAGACCACCTACTAATTCTCCGAAGCAAATAACACATGCCTCCTATGAATCAAAAAGTCATGGGAGTAACCTCTGCATGGATGAATCATCTACCATGTAGGGATAGGTGGACTTTTCGACGAAGAGCTGGATATTAAAGGAGACAACCTCCTAATTCGACGAATCAGATAGCACATACTTCTCATGATGAAATTGAAAGTCATGGTAGAAGCCTCTCTGTGGATGAAACATCTACCATGCAGAAAAGTATGAGCGCCTCGGAGAAGAGTTGGATCCCAAAAGGGACCACTTCCAAATTCTCCAAGGTTGACAACATATGCTGCCCATGGATGAAGTTGAACACCATGGAAGAAGCTCTGTATGGATGAACCATCCACTGTGCAAAGAAATGTTGGCACTTCTGAAGGAATCGTAAAAAAATGAGCTTACATTCAAACCTTCGAAGATGACATTAAAAAATGTTTCATCTTTACTTCAGCATAAGCTTCAAATTTTAGGAACATTGAAACATCGCTTCACCACTTTAGAGCCTCGTCTCTACATCAGATTTCAGCAAAATTAGAGTGTTATTTCAACTTTTTTAGAACAACTCAACATTCAAATTAAGGGTTTTACAAAAATTAAAGGCTTTCCATGACAGACGGAACCACCAAGTTAAGAAAATGATATACCACATCAAAGTATTACTTCTCCAAATAAGAAGTCCATGTATAACATAAATAATCATACATAAATTTGGGAAACTATTGTTACGCCTCAAAATCGAAGCTCATGAAGTCCAAACAAAAGGCCCACACTCCGTGTCATAAAAAACTAAACCGAAGTTATAGGTAAAAGTGACGAGCCGACGCGTCATTTGAAGCGCCATATGTAAGCAAAAGCTCTATGGCCGAAGCGAAGCTCCACTTGCTACAAAACCGCAATAGAGAGATAATCATCTACTTTAGCCAAAGAACTATGTGAGTGGTTGAAGCACTTTGTAAGTGGCTGAAGCCGAAGTACTTTGTAGTGGAGACGCCCTAAAGCCAAATCACTGTGTAAGTGGCTGAAGCCCTGAAGCTGAAGCACTTTGTAAGTGGTCGAAGCCCTAAAGCCAAAGTACTTTGTAAATAGTTGAGGCCTTGAAATTGAAGTACTGTGTAAATGGATGAAGTCCACATTACCTAAATAGAAGCCTCATATTCATAAAAGGAGCATATTTCATATTCACTTCTTCCAAGGGATCTTATACATAAATATATAATGCGAATGATTGATTTAACCAATGTTGTAGCAGAAGTAGGTCAAGTTTTGCTAACCTACTACATAGGTACTCAGGCCTAGACTCTATAGTGGCTACCTTTTCAGATTTCATTAAAATGATGCATGTCCTAATCTATGTGATATAACGCCTACAATGGGATGCTTTGAATAAGGCGATGGAGACATGTGGCTCTTCATCCAATGGTTACCACTTCATCTCCACTACTATAAAAACTCACAATTCATGCCATTTGAAGGGGGATGCAACTCAAAACACTACAAGCTTTGTAAGATTTTTCTCTCCCATTTTAATATACTCTCACACACCCGATGCCTAAATACATAAGTGGCTCACATCTAAAGTACGTTCCACACCCAAATATAAATACCTCATTAACTAACTTGATCGTCAAAGTGCACATGGTCGTCTTCCCCACCATTGGAGAAGACTACGTGTGACTCACGATTTGTCAAAGTGTGTGGGAGCTAGCTTACATTGACTTAAGTGGAGTCGGGATCCCATTGACACATTTTTTGAGATCAACAAAACTCTTACATAAAAATTCATGAATAACTTCACAAAAAGAAAGGTATACATAAGAACATAAATATGTTAAATGGATCATCATGGCTTACTGTGAAGGTCAGATCGAAGTGAAAATGGTACGTGAAAATGGGTAATAGGTACTTATCGCACCATGTTTTTCTCCATTTTATAGATGTTTGTTTCCATTTCCAAATGGGAAAAATCAAGAAAATAACCTAGTTGGTTTGGTTTGGTGACTGTGGCAAGCGGCGACGATTGGTCACTGTGGCAATCAACGCGATGGTGGTGAGTTAATTTGGTTTGGTTATGGTGGAGGGTAAGATAAGGTAAGGTGGAGGATGGGAGGGGAGTGGAGTGGGTTGGGAAGAAGTCAAGAAGATAACAATTCCTTCTATTTTCTTTCTTTTTTTATTTAATTTTTAAATGGTTTTATGTTCAAATTATAAGGTTATTATTTTGCCCTTTTTTATTTGATCAAAGTCAATATTTTTACTCAACTAACGGTCAAATGGATGAAATCCATTCATATGTCCTTCTTTTGTAATAAAATGAAAGATTTGGGACTGTTGATAGTACAAATGAAAGATTTGAATAAAGTCTACTAAAAAATGAAAGGTTTGAAACTACAATTGCGATTATCCTTTTTATAATAGGTGCGTTTTAATTTAGATTTCTACTGGTCAATCACTCAATTCATAGCAAAGGTCCACTTGAGACTTTATTTGATCAGCAATTTTTTAAAAATATATTTTTCTTTGTCTTCTTTTCAACCATACATTTTTCAATAAAATAGTATTACACTAAACCCAAATACTTTTTTTTCATTTTTAATCACACATTTTCTATCAATCTATTATTCCAAAATGCATTTTGTATAAAAATGGGGGCACAAACAGGCCCTTAGAAATGTATTACCTTTTTTTTTTCTTGCTTAAGTTTAATTTTTATTTAAATTAACTCGTTGTATCTAATCCAGTTACTAAAACAAGAAATTTAACATGATATAATTTTGACAAATAATCTGATCAATTGAATTTAAACTAATATAACGGCCTCCATCAATTATATGAAAATCCTTTAAAATTCATCTCTCCACATCTAATCATACTTTAATTACCTTTCAAAAACCATCAATTAAAAGAAAAAAAAAATTTCATAAAAGAAAAAAAAAGAATCGCCATCCTGATTATTCTCTCATCGGCTTCAAAGACTTTAGTTATAGTTTCAAGAGTCTTGGATGGTTATTATTAGTTTGGTTTGCGTTTGCATCAGTCAATTTGCCTCTGTACTAATCACATACATTAGCTGCTGAATCCTGGAGCATGGATTGATGACTTTTGGTCCTATGCTGTATTTTGTGATCTGCTTTTGGTCCCTTTGAGAGGTTCCTATGGGGATTTGTTGGCACTTATAATGTTGCATAATTTATCATTATTTGTAGAAGAGGGGTTTTGGAAACTGGGCACTTCATTTTTTTGCACCAACCCAATTCGATGTTATTTCCTTCATTGAAAATGGAACCATCCTCGTTTCAGAAGGCCATAAAAAATGCTCAAATTAGGTTATTCTTTTTTTTTTTTTCCATGAAAAAAAAAAAGGGAGATGGTGGTGAAGAAGATGAGAAAAGAATTAGGATGGTTATTCTTTTTTTTTTTTTTTCCATGACAAAAAAAATGGAGATGGTGGTGAAGAAGATGAGAAAAGAATTAGGATGGTTATTCTTTTTTTTTTTTTTCCTTTAAAAAAAAAATGCTTCTTGAAAGTAATTGATGATTTTTTAAAAAGTAGTTAGGGTATGGTTAGATGTGGGTAGATATATTTAAAAGGGTTTTAATATATTTGATAGAGACTGTTGAAAATTTAATGGTTCAAATTATTTGTCTAAATTTTATGTCAAAAATGTTGGTATGAGAAATGCTCAAATTTAATGGTTCAAATTATTTGTCAAAATTATATGTCAAAAATGTTGGTATGAGAAATGCTCCCCCTTCTTTATTATATCATTATCTTTGTATTAGTTGAATGTTTCTTTATTTTGCCCTTCTTTGACTAGATTCGAAGCCATCCTTTTATCTTTCTTTTTCCTTAATTTAATTCTTAGAAGAAAATGGTGTGTTTATCTTGAAAAAATGGTTATAAATTAGAGAGAAAAAGAGAACTAAAAGAAGAAGTCAATAAACTTATATGTATTATATTGAGAATCAAATTCCCATATTTATAGGGAACAATAAAGGATACGATGGTAATAAAAATTAGGGCTACAAAAGTGTAATTGTCATTCACTAATAACATTATCATTTACAACACTCTCCCTTGAATGAAACATTACAAAATATATGCCTCGTTAAAACCTTATCAAGAAACCTAAGTGAGAAAAAACTTGATTGAAGGAAAAAGAGTACAGATGCTCAACTGATTTCAATTATGGTATCAATTCATCATTGTCTTATACGTCAATATTTTCAATATTACAATTTTTGTGTAAAGTATGTCTCGTGTTGTCTAATATAGGTTTCAAATAATACCGTCTTCATAAGAGATACTTATCAACCTTTGATAACTGTGGTAACATGATAATTCGAAAAATAGCTCTTGTTGATATCTTCGAAAGTATCATACATAGCAGAGTATCATTTTGAGGGTAAATGTCTTGTAAGTTATAGACATTCATTATACAAACAATATGCCTCTTTAAAACCTTATTAGGAAAAAACTCAATGTGAAAAATTTTAATGAAGGAAAAAAAATATATTTATTCTTTTAAATACGCTACAAAAGTTGTCTCGTTAAAAATTTTGTCAGGAAAATCAATAGGACAAAAATTTGGTTAAAGAAAAAAAAGAGTATAACGCGTATTCCCTTCATGATAATATCACTTGAAATTATGTCTCAGGCATAAAATCTTTTAAGGATAGTTTTGAAAAAATACAAGATAAGTTAACTACAATTACATTTATTATATGCACATCAAATTTCATGCTTTATCAAACTAACAAGATAAAGACTTGTGCACAAGTCACTATTTTATGAGAGGACTAAACATATTGAAATTAATTGTCTATCACTCAGCATCATCATCAACTAGGCACTCTCATATTACCTTTTGTTATTTCCTCAATACATATTGTTAAATTATTTACAAAGTAACATTCTACTTTGCAATTTTATTACTTGTTGGGTGAACTCTGTGCTTCTTGCACCAGTATCATGAGTTTGAAGGGAGATGTTAAATACATTAGTTGTTTATCTAAAGGGTAGATTAGTCTTTTTACTTATTTGTCAGCAAGACTATTTAAAGTACTTTCTTTTTCTTTGTATTTTTATTAAGCAATGAATCAAGAAATCGTAACATCTTTTCTTTTCCTTTTGTCGACATTTTATTTATTGAATTTAACAAAATTGACTTCAAATACGTTTGTTTAAGATAATACTGTGTAATAACTTGTTGAAATTGCCTTTCTAAAACATCGCTTCATTTTTGAAAAAAATTGCTTATGCATGCATAGTCAACAAGGCGGTCATGTTTTCCACATATCTCAAGTCAACATAGATGTGGTTCAGGAAAGAATCGATGCTGCGGCATTATTGAACATGTGTAGTTAATCTTTAGGGAAAATTCTGCATGAGTCGAGAAATTTTTAACCTTGTGACATTGGGCCATACCAATTTGGACAGATCTGAGTGCAAGAACAAGATTTCTTTACTTCAGTAATATGGACAATCCGTTTGCTGATAACCCCCATTTTATGAAAAGTTGTTGTATCCAATGCATAAATTTCAAACTAACTTTCAACTATAAGAACACTGTCATAATTTTCGTATCTACCTTCTTCTTCTTCAAAATTTATAACTAAAACTACGAGGACGCACTACTTAAAAAATCAACATACACGTGTAACGCACGTGCTTTAACTAGCAGTGAAATTTTTTGAGTTGACATCAAGTCACTTACCACGGATTTATGTTAATATTTAAAAGACACAATAGCATTTGACATTAGTGAATGTCACGAAATTTGTCTAAGTGACTTGAACTAAGGTCAATTTAAAGTACAGAGACATAATTGATACCAACTAAATTATAGTAATCCAATTGAAAATAATGCCAAATTATAGTAGCTGCGAATGAAACTAACTCGAAAATAAAAACAAAAACAAATAAATTCTCAAAGAAAAAATTAAAAAACATACAGTTTTCCTTTTCCTTTTTCCTTTTTTTTCCTTTTTTTCTTTCTCGAAAGGTTCGGGGCCCCAAGTGACATATTCTCTAATTTTTAAATATAAAGAACTATTGATTTTTAAGTATACTTAAGTGTTAGTGAATTTTGCGAAGGGGAACGAATTAATTTTGCTCAGTGATTAGTCGTATCATTAAATTCACCTAATTATGTTTGGGAAGTGTTCATAAAGAGTTTAAATTGTGAACAGATAAAAATGAGTTGTGGATAAGTGAATAGTACTTCTAAATTTACTATTCGTGTGAATAAAAAGTGGTTTAACAAATTATAAACAATTTATAAATATTACCCAAACATTGGATTTAGAGCAAATTACATAGACACTTCTTGGAATATCAGACTATTAATACAAAGACAATCCCAATCGTTTTTAAGATTACATAAACTTGTTGGATTAACAAAAATAAATAGAAATTTTTTTATTTTATCCTTGTCTTTTATACTAGATTTGAAGCCATCTTTCTTTTTTTATTATTTTTATTTAGATTATAAAATTGTGTTTTAGCTTGGAAAAAAAAATTTATGTTTTCCCTTTTCAGTATGGGTGAACGTTGGTTTGTGCGATTTGTGTCATATTTTCAACTCAAATCATTTCCCGCGATTTGGAATTTTTCCAGACCAAACAAATCATTTTATTTTTCAAACCAAACCAAACAAACCATCGTTTGTTTCGGTTTTAATCCGAAGTTTACCTATCAACAGGGGCGGACCCAGGATTATTGTTCAGGGAGAGCGAGACAGAATTCCGACTTCCGAGTGCGTTCATTAAAAACAATGAAAAAGATGAAGAAAATATTTATACTGTCTGGCTGTCTGCCACTATAGTAACAAATAGAAATTAATGATGAAATTATTGTTGCCACTAAATAAACAACATAATCAATTAATCATAAAAACAAAAGATTACTAATTTTTATACAGACAAAACTAGACAAAACAAAAGATTACCAATGGGGACTGAGTCATTGGGGTTTCACATAAATAAGTAATGCAAGTTAAGTATATCCTATATTTATCAAATTATACAAAACCGGTAAAGAGAAAAATTGAAAGAAAACGCTCACATAATCCAAAATGCAACAACTAAAAACAAGCAAAGAACAAAAAGACTCATCAGAATTTTAACTAGAACAAGGCATCATTCCCATGTCATCCAAAATACATTATAATGCCTAAATGAACCAAAAATCACAAATTGTCAGAAAGAAATACCACACGTAGAATAGATCGAGAAAGTGGAAACGAGTCAATCAACCCCAATCGTGAATGTAAATCAATAAAAACCCAGAGAAATTTGATGTTAAGAAAAAGGAAAGTACTTTGTAGAGCCATTATCAGCACAACACGTGTAAATCATCATACATGTATTTTCAAACCTCACATTATGAAGAACTACATAATTATGCAACGAGAAAATTATCAATACAAAGTGAAAGTGCGATAGCCGATATGTCTATTATAGTCAGTATACAGTGAAGAAATCAAGAAATTCCCAACCAAGCAAGGCGTAAAACTTAAACTGAAAGCCAAAAACATAAAAGGAGAAAAAGTTGCACCTTTCGTTTGTTCTGTATTATTGAGTGAGTGAACGTCAGTCGGGAAGAACGCTTGAACGCCTGCCAGGGAGAATTGGGGAAAAACGTAGTCGCCAGCCATCTTCAGTCGGGGAGAATTGGGGGAAACGAACTGAAGAGATTGTCAACTGGGGGGAAAGGGAAAGGGAAGGGTGGGCTGGGCTATTTCAACATTTTAAAAAACTTGGGCTTGGGTTGGATGGACTTTTATTTTTTATTAAAGACAAAAAATTAAGGGCCTAGTGGGGTCAAATTTCAACATTTTAAAAAACTTGGACTAGGGTTGGGTGGGCTTTTGTTTATTAAAAGCAAAAAATTAAGGGCTCACTGGGGGCAAGTTGGGCTCTTTCAACATTTTAAAAAACTTGGGCTTGGGTTGGGTGGAATTTTTTTTTTTTTTTAGTTAAAGGCAAAAAATTAAGAGCCCAGTAGGGTCAAATTTCAACATTTTAAAAAAGTTGGGCTTGGGTTGGGTGGGCTTTTGTTTATTAAAAGCAAAAAATTAAGGGCCCAGTGAGAGCAAACATACAAGTTTAAAAGAGAACTTATAATGTTAAATGTTAAATTGCATTCATATTTAATTGAAGTTCGAAATACAAATAAAAAGGCAAAAATTAGTAGCGAAAGGAAGACAACGGCTCACGACTGTATAAATTCACTGCTGATCATTCAAAACTACATACCCCCTATGATGAGAATCTCTTCGTCGCCATTATTCAATGTGCCAAATCTCCATCAGATGAGCGTTTGCGAGACGCCTATGACTGACTATATGTTCATCCACAGCCCAATTAGTAATTGACCCTTAATTTAGGAAGACAACATCATTATATAGTCACTCACATGTTGTACACTATATATGTACGAAGTAATATAAATTCATTAATCTAAATATTTAAATCTAAATGCTATCCTCAAAGGGGATCAAAATTCATTCTTTCATTTGTTTTCTTGATTATCTTCATCATAAAACTAGAGAGTTTAGTTCCAAAGATTCACCCATGGGGAAAGCAGATGCAACAATTGAAGGATCAAAAGAATGCAAATATGAAGGAGTATTTTTTGGAATAATGCCTTTTAACAATAATTGTAGGTTTAAGTGGTTCTCAACCCTTTGATTAAATGGAT
>CAIGRF010259614.1:15509-28943 GCA_903798235.1 Fraxinus ornus
AGGACATATATGTAATTTTATTCTTTTAAAAAACTTTTAGAACATGTGGATAATAAATTCTCAAGCATATGTTACACTGTTTTAAAAATCGCTTCTAACGCCACTCAAAATCGATCCGCTCATAAACGATCAAAATCGGTTCTTTAAAAAATGTTTGTAACCGATACGTCGAAACTCCCAGGCAGGCCCTTGTAGGTACATAAAACAAATAACCCAAAAAGCTAAAGTCAGTAATACAATATCAGAAAAGGCAAGACAAACGAGCGCACATCTCAACCGCCATTAGGCTTAGCCTCGAGGTGGTAAGTTAGGCGCAAGCTTCAGTAATGTGGCATAATCCTTGACAGATGCGTTCAAGACATAAGCTTTAAGTCATTTAACGAAAGCCTCGTGTGAGGCAGGACTCAAGGCATAAGCCCTAAAATGCATTTTTAAAACAATGACTGCTGAAAAGTGTGGCCATATTGTCGGATATTGGCGTGACAGAGAATGCGAACTTCCTTACAGTGTGGAACTTTGCGTGGTATTGGACATTTGCGAGTTGATTTTGGGTTTACGGAGGGTAATGGCACCAAGATAATATTTTGACCTGATGTTTCAATGATAACGTGATATTACTAAAGGAATTCCCTCGACTATATGCTGTTGCTATAAACAAGAGGGGAGTGATCTCTTTTTGTTCTTTCTTAATTCTGATTGTCTTGTTAACCCTAAACCACTCGGATAAAAGATTGGAAGTTAATCTAAGGCCTCTCCTCTGGGTGTCTTATATGAAAGACCCCTTCAAGTTTACATCTCTTTTAGTTTACAATATCATTAAAATGCTGTAAATTTTGTTGCTTTGAGATTCCATATTTCATTTATCTCTTATTTATTTTTGATCACTTAGTATTTTCATCTTCGTGATTGACATGAATTATTAAATTTCTCTCTGTCAAATTTGCAGGCCCTAGTTTGAGCAGCATACCTAGAGATGGTGAGCTCTACAAAGCAAAACTAAGTGAAGCTTTGCTGAAATATGAGATGTACTTGCATTATTTTACCACTCTTTTGCCTTCATCCAAAAACTGATAGGCCTATTGCACGATTTCAATACTTACCTCTTGTATGTTGCTTTCAGCTTGGTAGGTTTGGAGAAACAGCTTATACCTCTCTTTGGAAAACATGTAAACTGATGGTACATTTCTCATATATGAGAGATGAAAATCCGCACAAGATTTTGATGGTTCAGAATCTCTGTAGTTTGACATGGCAGATTTTCTCGTGTAGCCAGAGATGTTCAAACTTATATTCAGTATGATATTTCTGTTTGTAGCTTTGTAAATTCCCTCTCGGCCGAGTAGTTTCAACTTTCATCGTCAATGTGAATAGGGATCGAATATATTTGTATTTTTTTTGTTAGTTTATTTGCATTATCTTCTGAGCCCTTTTTTTTTTCCTCGTCTCTGGTTTTTAGTTTTGTGATTGAGTTGGATTTGCTCTTCCTTTCGTTATTTTTTCTTTATTTTTTATCATTATATGAATATAGCCATTGGCTGGGCAGCCCCGTCTTCCTCTCAGACGAGGGCTGGAGATTTCTGATTCGGTTTTCCTGAAAATTCTTCTTTTTTGTGAAGAAGATGAAGACAAAAAATGCGCCTCTTACGCTTTGCAGCAGAAGAACAGAAAATTCTTTGGGATATTACCTGCTTTTAATGTGAACAAAAATTTCACATATTTTCCCTACCGCTAAGCTAGGATAAGAAATGGGCGTGCAATAGAACAACTCGATCCACATCAGTCCCTTGACCAACTCGAGGTCCTGTAGAAGCAAACCCTACGGCCAATCCAAGAAATTAGTGGATTCATGATAAGTTAAAACTACTTGTTATCACTACTATATTAAAAGAGGGGATGTGGGTGTGTACTGTTCATTTGTGCACCCTTGCTTTCACACTAAACTGGTTGTTTACTGTTCACAAATTGGATTCCTGCTATTCATCAATAAATATCTCTTGCAGATTATTTTTTTGTCTACTTTCTTCCTCTTTTACATCTTTTCTCTCGGTAGCCACAACTGGCTTTCTTCAAGCGACTCTCAATAACAATAATAAATAAATAGTCATAACCTTTATTTTACAAATAAATATCTGGTTTCCGATCGATTTCTCCTCATTCTCAAGAGTTTCTTTCTTCTCCAGTACATATTTTCTTTCGTATTAGATTTTCTTTCTTCTCCGGTACAACCACTTTGTCATCTACCAATTCTTCTACGACGTCGGTATACAACCGCTGCACGGCATCAACTACTACAACTTCAAGTAAAGCTAAAGAAAACTTGTGGCTTCAGCCTCTTAGGTAAATGGGTTTCTTCTTTCAGTTGAATTTGTTGACTCCTGGATCTTAGTATTAAGTGGGTCCATGATTGTGCAGTATATTTTCGTGAATGAATGATGGTGTTTGGACGATTTAATCGACAGAGGAAGGACAATAAAACACTAGCAATCTTGAATATTGGAACTAATTTATTTTTGCTCTTAGAATAATATAATCTAAAGTAAGTTAGAAATTGGTTGAAATTTCCTCTATGAGTTAAAAGTTTGGTGGAGTTGGAAGCAGAGCAACACATTAAAAATTGAAGGGAATTAAAGAATTGTACGTGTTTGTAAAATTGTCACAGGAGTTGGAAATAGTAATAAAGCAGAGCAACACATTAGAGATTGATGGGAATTAAAGAATTGTATGTGTTTGTAAAATTGTCACAGAAAAATAGAAGGAAAAAAAATTTCATGATGCGCGGACACGAGCATTGTGTCCGCCTGTTGTCCAGAACGAACACCGTGTCTCCGTGCGCTGCGGAGTTTTTTTTTTAAAAAAAAAAAAAAAATTTTAGAGCCAACATTTATGGCATGTGATTTCATGATAATAAGAGGAGTAGGACAAAGTGCCTATTTTGTTCTTATTTTTAACATCATCTTCGATAATACTTGATATACTCTTTTATTCCATGGTTTCTGGTGCTTCAAATTATATTACATGAAGGGGCAATCTCCAACTTCTATACAGAGAAGGTCTTCTCTTTCTTAACAGAAAATATTCTTTGATTCATGGACACTTGCATAATTTTATCAATTCTTGCTTTATTATATTTACCCCTTGAAACGACCTTCTTATTATTTCCTCCAAATTGCAGTAAAATAAGTTCCAGGTAGGTGCTCCCCATCAACTTTGTATATGTTCAAATCATCACTTTTACTGTTTAACTATTAATGGTTCCTTATACATAAATTTGTCTTTGTTGAACAGTCGGAAAGAAAAAATCTCAATCTGCTCGAGGGTGTGGTAAAAGAGGACATGGACATGGTGGTGGCTTTGGGTACAACACAGACTCGGATAACAAGAGAATTTCTGGTGGTTATGGGACATCTGGTGAAGCTGATGCCAGGAAACATTTTGAAAGGCGTAGTGATTATGGCCGATCGCGTAGTCCTTATGGTGTCAAGGTGGTTCCAATAATGGAGAAGTGGGGAAATGTGTATACTGCAATGCTTTTGGCTAATCTTTCTTTTATTTTTTATATCTTTGTAGTCCTTTGACATTAGGGCTTAACTGGATTGATAAAATATTTTCTTATAGGAGTTTTTATTTTGCTTTGTAATTTCAATTTATGCAGTTATAGCTCTTTTCTCATTACTGTATTTTTATGGAGGGAAAGAAAATAGTTATATTCTATGTAAAGTCAATAAAGAGGCTCTCGAGAATTTTAGAAAAGTAAGTAGACAATTGCTCAATATATATATTCTCTACAATTATTTACTGTAGGTAATAAAATCTTTAATAAATATTTACGACAATAAATGATAATTAAACCATGAATATGAATATCAACAATTCCAGTGAAGTATTATTTTACATTCCGAAATAGAATCAATTATACAGTTATGTACAGGAAGGTGAAGCTGAACTTGATCCGTATTTATCAGATTTGGTTGAGATAGGAAAGACAACGCTGCCCCCAAAATGAAATCTGATTTTCATGAATAGAATATTTTATTATGTTTTTGAATTAAATTATTAATAAGTGAAATTGTATTTAGCCCCTGTTTGAGAAACATTATTTTTTTCATTTTCATTCTTCTACTCATTTTTAACCACACATTCTTCAATAAAATAATATTTTCCATCACATTAATAATTTTTCCTTCTTTTTCAAACACATATTCTCCATCACATCACTTCAAAAAAATGTATTCTCTCATTTTAATATGCACCAAACGGGCTCTTAGTTTGTGTAAAAAGTAATTAAGTATAATTTATGCGAAAAAAAAGCCATGTCGCGGAGACATCGTGTCTTCGGATTGTGCGGAGACACGGGAGTCATGTCTCCACTCAATGCAGAGACACGGGCTCCCGTGTCTCCGCACAATCCGGAAGTGTTCCGTGTCTCCGCACATTGCGTATCTCGTGTGTCCGCATTGTGCGGAGACTTGCTCCGCATAGTGCGGAGTTGTTGTTTTTTTTTGTCGCTCTGCACAGTGTGTAGGGTTCTCCACAGTTTGTGCGGAGTATAACTTTGTAATTTGTGCGGACTCTCCCTCATTTTAAACCGTCGCTTTCTCTCTCTTACGATGTGCGAGATTTCTCTTCTATATGTCGCAGTCTGTCACTTGCTCACTCAACAACAACAAAAACGGCCGCAAAGTATTAAACGTCACGTTCACTTTGTCGACACCCATGCTCACCCTCCCATGATTGAAGATGATCCTAATGACGTTCTGGAAGGGTCCTTTTCGTCAGGTCGTGGGGCTGTGGCTGTAGCTGTTGGTAGCCACAAAGGTGGGACTATTGCTAATTTCTCGCGATAGAAGGCCACGCCTCCACAGTCGGCAAAAAGACTAGTCATTAAGGCTCCATAAAGGTTTAATTTTCACTTCTTTCTCTTCAATTTTGTTCTGATTGTGAAATTCATTAATGGATTTAATTACTGTAAACTTCTGCCTAAAGATCGACCATTTTTTGTAACTTCCAATTTCTTTCTGTGTGCTATTGAGGTAAGAGTGTCAGGGTTAAAATTGTTTGATTGATCGGCTTGAGATTCAAATTTAGGCTTTAAAGCTGGCGTTGAGCAATGAATTAGGAAAATATTGATGGGCACACGAGTGATTTTAATTTTGGAATTATGTGCTTTTAGTATGTCTGCATTTGTGTGTTTAACTCTATTTCTAGGAACACAGAGTTTGCAACTTCCAATTACACTAATAATGCATAGATAAATTTCATCTTGAAGCAGGAATATTGGGAATAGTTGAATGAATTGTTTATTGATCTGTCATGTGAACTTTTCCACTGGAACAAAGAAATGGTTCAATAATTTTGGTGTTCTATATTGTCATTTTTTTTCTCTTTACTAAGTTTTAGTTTTCCTTAATAGTGGCGAATTCAGCTCGAGTTTAGTATGACGAGAGAGTAGATGGATCTGATAAGCAATTGGAACAGATTTGTACAGTTTTTGTACATTATTTTTTTTTTTATGGGGGTAAGAATTTGAGAACTGCCATGACACATTATGTGTAGTCCACACAAATAGAAGACACGTAGAAGTAGTGCAATCTGTCTTTTGGTTTCTTCCCACGCTCATGTGTATCCCCAAGTTTGAGCTAACATTTGAATTTCTCTAAATTGTTAATTGAAGGCTCTGGAAATTAGTTATTGATGAATGTCAAAGAGCATATAACCGTTGTAATTAACTGAAAAGTTAAATGAATGCTTTTGATCATCTTTCAATGGTGCTCTGACCAGCATCTTATTAAAGGCCATCATCTGGCATTGCTAGTTGCTATTTCTTCCGGTCAGGATATATTTTTTCAATAACTCAAGATTAAGGAGCAAAGTTCCTTAATATCACTTTCAGCTTATCAATGCCTGTGTCACATGGTCAATTTGTTTTACTTTGATGCTTTATGAAGTTATTTGTGCAAGAATCTATTTATAAATGAAAGCCTTGAAACTTAAAGTATCAAGTAACAAGAAATATACAAGCAGAAATGGATCAAAGAACCAGCAATATATTTTCTAAAGGGGAGCTGGAGAAATTTTTCATGCAATATAATAAATATATAAGAAATTGCACAGCAAATGTGAAAACAGAAGAAAAAATCAGAATTATCCTGGTCAGTTTCCATAAATATGATGACACTCTCTTCGATAAATGTCCAAGTAGTGTCCCTTAATTAAAGGCCTCTAGATTGAGAATTGTACTTTGTTAATGATTTATTTGTTAAGACATTAATATTTTGGTTGTTCTGTTCTTCCTCGTGGCAGTTTATTTAGAAATCAAGGCATCATTTTGGGAATTGAGATGATTAATTTAATTATTTATAATTCAATAAATTGGAGTGCATTCACAAAAGGAGAGTCAATAAATAGGTTACACTTGAAAGACTAACAATGTGTTTCTAAGATATAAGGCGTTCAATGGATTAAGTTTTTTATGCTGAATTTGAAATTTAGTTTGTGTCTTAGGAAAATGTAATTAAAAATTAAAAATTGGGTTTCTAATTTCTTTTGGGAATCATAGTTTATGGGCTTAAAGAGAGAAGAAAGAATATGCTTAGTGTTGTGCAAAGTGAAGTATGATTCTATTTGATTGTTCAAATTACGATCTTTCTCTTCAAGCGTTTGAAGAACGAATTTAATTTGATTAGACCACATTGAAAATTTGTTCTTCATACTTGTTGATTGATAGTTTTTTTTTTTTTCAACATTCAATTTGTATAATTTTCAAATTTGGTTTGCTTTCTAGTGTGGCCATTGGAATGGGGTACATCAAAGGAGCTCCATATACACCAATATGGGTTGTGGCTGTAGTGTGTGCAATTACCATAATAATCTCAATTGTCTTGGCAAAGATTTTTCCCAAAGTCGAAAAGGCATGAAGTTTACTTTCTCACCATTTATCCTGTGCAAATCTTTTTGTTACGGTGTCGAAGAGCAAACACGTCGTTACACCAATCATACTGAACTCTTGAGATTTCCCAAAGTCGAAAAGGCATGAAGTTTACTTGCTCACCATTTATCCTGTGCAAATCTTTTTGTTACAGTGTCGAAGAGCAAACACGTCGTTGTACCAATCATACTGAACTCTTGAGGTTCTTTATAACTGATATTGTAAACATATTTGCCAATGCAACCGAGTTTTTCATGACAGTTTTCATTTCTAAATTTCTTCTCATTCTCTTCTTTTATACAAATGTGTGTGAAAATTTTGTAATACAATCTTTCATCTAATCTTAGCATTCATAACATTCAAGACGCTAATATTACTTTAAAAAGAACACAGTGCACAGGCTGAAACCTAGTATGTATATAAAATTATTTAATGTTACAAATCAAAATATCAAGGTGGATATAATCATGGAGTAAAATAGGCATCTATCAGCCAACAGTTATTATTGCTACTTCTAAAAAATCTTCTTCGTTCTTCAATTACAAGCGGAGCTTGGTGCTAGTAGATGCAGTGGGGGTACCATGGAGCGAATGCTCTTTGTAGGTGCTGATTACATCCTAGCACTTACCCTTACAATTTATGATTAAAAAAAATGAAAAATATGTCGATATTCATCTTTTGGTAACTCATAAACTCCACAAGAATAATAATCAATGAAATGTGACTTCTGTCAACTTTATTATTTTTTTCGATTAAATTATTGATTTTCTACTAAAAATCAAACTCTACACTGCCCAAGTTTGTATCCCCTCTCCAAAAATGGAATAAATAAAAAAAATCCATCGACTTCACAATCTTTTCTATTTCAGCTGCAATTAAATTGACACATCCTCGCTTAAAGCAAGGAACCATTAATGTCACAAAAGCACACATTCTTCCTTGTTTTGGAATTTTTTTGGATAATTTTCATCAAAATCATCTATTTTAATCTCAATCTTAACTACAATATGAACAATTAGTTCATTCCATAAGGAGACAAAATAATAACAGAAGAATTAAATTACATTTTGGGGTCCCCAAACTTTTAGAAATGCGACACTAGGGGGTCCCCGGACCCCGTTATTCAATTTTTGCTATCACATTGCTAGAATCCGTCAACATGCTTTGCACGTGACCTTTTCTTTGAGGGATATTTTTGGTAACTTCTAATTTATTTTAAATAAAATCAAGAAAAATATATAGAAAAAAAAATGGGAAAAAAAAAAAACCAGAGCACCACCAGACAACCTTGCCACCCGCCACCCCAAAGTCCTACCCCACCACAGGCGGCCACTTCTCCATCCGGACCATCCCGATCCGTAACCACCACCAACAACCACGATCGCCCAGAGAAACTAGAAGCAAGTTTAATCGCTCCACCATCTCTCAATTTATTTAGTAGCTTTAAGAATTGTTGAGTTTTCATATTGCATATGCATAATGATTTGATTTCTTGATTTTATACAGATTTGCTCTGCATGATATGATTGGTACAATGGGCGTTTCAGATTATGAGTTCTCGAGATTTACAAAAAAAAATGTATACAGAGATGTTATTTAAAATATCCATTTTGTTGCATCAAATGCATTTTAAAGTTCAGACACAGATCAGAGACTTGACTTCTTTTGCGTCCAAAGATTTTTTGTGCTAGTAATTAATTTCTTCATTTGGGAGTTTCAAAGTCTGGGTTCTGCTTAAATTCTGCTGATGTTTATAGAACATGTATTGATACTTGATATGCTATTAAATTTGCCGCATGTCCATGTCTTTGAAAACTTTTACAGTGACTTTTTCCGTGTATTAAATTTGTGGGGCTTTGCAGATTCTAGGTTGTGTTTTAAAATTTAAAATATTAAGTTGAATTGTGGCTGCTCAAGGAATTAGAGATGGTGCTGGTATTGGCATTAGGTGATTTGCACATACCACACAGGGCGGCTGATCTGCCACCAAAGTTCAAGTCCATGCTTGTTCCAGGCAAGATCCAATGTTATTTGCACATACCACACAGGGCGGCTGATCTGCCACCAAAGTTCAAGACCATTCTTGTTCCAGGCAAGATCCATCATGTAATCTGCACTGGAAACCTATGTATCAAAG
This sequence comes from Fraxinus ornus, assembly GCA_903798235.1. Taxonomy (NCBI): domain Eukaryota; kingdom Viridiplantae; phylum Streptophyta; class Magnoliopsida; order Lamiales; family Oleaceae; genus Fraxinus; species Fraxinus ornus. The sequence goes on from CAIGRF010259614.1 coordinate 24,572, forward strand.
TGAGTTACCGTTTTATCTATTAAGTAATTTTAGGAATTATTGTGCTCATGAGAATAGAGGTATACTATTATTCAAGAAGGTCTATGAATACACAATTCTATATTTATCCAGTCATATGTATCTACTTTGCCTTGAAGCAAATATCAAAACCTTCAGATTCCACGTTAGCATTCCCTTAATTTAACTGATTGGTTACCGATTTTAATCAATGAGCAAGAGAAAAAACAATATCAATACGTTTATTATATTTGATCCCTTGTTTGAGGGTTCTTCTATCATGTTATGCCTGTGCTATAAATTGCGGCATATGCACTGGGAAGTTATATTTCAATATGAGTTGCTATACCTTTAATAGCTTTCTCTTGTATTCTCATGAAACAGGAAAGATATTTTATTGGGTTTATGTCATCATCTATCTTTGTTTAGAATCGGATGTTTCTGCAGATGGGATTTGTTTCAAGTCTTTATTTCTCTATATTAAGCTGCTACAACCTTCATGATGGCTTATTTTTCAATTCATGGTGTCTTTTGCTTGCTTTAGCTGTCTACTTGAGTTGGTCTACGTGAATTATTGTGTAATATGCTTTGGTAATTATTGTATTTTTTAAAGTTCTTGTTTGTTGCCTGGCATTCCTAAGTCGGGAATTGGAATCTAGAATTAGAATATTCTATTTTGGAAAAATAGAAGAGATTTTTTTCCTATTTTTCTGTGAAACAGAAGAAGTTATAGTAATTTGCATATTTATGCATACTCCGAGAAATTGGTAGAAAAGATTTATATATGCTTTGCTTGAAGTAGAAAGTTTTGGTTGCCAACAATGGATCATTGAGCGCGTTATATATATATATATATTTTTTTTTGGTCGCGTTATATATATATATCCACAGGAATGGTGCAAACCATATTTTCGGTTAAAAAACCATATTTATGTGGTTATGTTGTCACCTGCGCCGTAGATTTATTTGAGAGGCAAAACTTCTAAATTCAATTGATTAATGAATTCGTGTGGGAAATTTACCTTCACCCTTGCCTAATAATTTCAGGCATGAGCCTTGATGTTGTTCTTCTAAAATCTTTTCTTGCGAGCATGGAGATGTGAAAGGGTAAAAAGGAAAAGAAAAGAAAAAGACTATGAAACAAGAAAATTTTGGAAGTAATTCTGACATTTAGCGAAAAAAGGGTGAAGGCACCTTGGGACCAGTGAGGACAACTGTCCCTGTTGGATTTTTGGGGGAAATCTTTTTACTGATTTCCTGCCTAACAAGCACCATTACCATTTAGAAAACGAGTGTAAGCGAAACTTTAGATCTTCTGAAATAAGAAAAGACAGCTGTATTGTTTGAGAGTTGAATGGATTTTTTTTTTTTTTTAATATAAACTTGAATGGCAGAGAAGCATCTATGCGCATTGTAATTTTTTCTTGTCAATGCACCGCACCAACATTTCATAGTTCTCTTTCTTGTTTCCTCCATCTTTTTCTAGATTTTACTGTTGGGTTGTGTTTAAACAACAAAAAATACCCTTATAATGTTGTAGGATGTGTAAAAAACGTAGCTCAAACAGACGACATAGCTATCCAGGTGTTTACAGAATTTTGATTACCAGTTAATTACCATCATAGAAGATCGTTGCGAGGATGCCTGGATCCCTTTTTTGTTGAGTGCACACACTTTGCTAGCTCTGCATGTAACCTTGCTATAGGGAATTGATCATCAAAATTTCGCAACAAAGTGAAGTGCGAAAATTTACAACTTCTCATTATTTACCATATGGGAGTTCTTCCTTGCTGGACAGGGTTGCAGCTACTGATAAATATCAATTGTTTCCCAATTTTTGGGCATAATGTCTGATGTAAATATAAATTCTTTAAAGACTATTAACTAGGTTTTTTCCTACTTAACCATAATTAAGTTCTCCTTTCTTCTCAGATATGGTTTTGCACGTACTTATATTTTAGTACTTCACTGTATGAAAGGTTTTGCACGTACTTATATTTCAGTACTTCACTGCATGAAGACATATTTCACATTTATCATATTAAATATTATTTTTCTTCAATTGAGTTGGCATGATCATTTGGATGAAAGTTGAAAATGTATGTGAAGTGCGGAGAGATTGACCTAAACTGGTGCTATTACATTTTATAGAAGAAAAGATACAATATACGGAAGTAGGAATTTATTTATTTATTTTTTGGAGAGGTCCAAAATAGAGAGGAAGACAATCAATTTGAAATGTTTCCCGGCGCCTTGTATAGAAACTCGAAGTTCATTTGTCTTATGATCATCTCTATTCAACGTGTTTGACTAAATGCTTATGGCATTACATGTTTCAATCAGTCTTTAGTTGGATTCTATCTGTTTAAAGCTCTAGTGAATAAATATTATGGCCCTGTTTGAGCCAAATTATTGTAGAATGAGAATGAAAAATATAACCGTTATTGGGTCACACAAGAGAAAGAAAATTTAAATTTAAATATTGATGTGATGGATAACGGTCATATTTTTCATTTTAATGATATAATAATTTGGTTCAAACAGGGCCTATATATGAATCTTTTATTCAATGACATTTTAACCGAGCAGGAAAAACTGTATGGAATTAGGGCCGGACCCACATGGGGTCATGTGGGGTCAAATGACCCCACAATTTTTTATTTTTATTTACCTAAACATTTTTGAATTCTTATTTTTGACTCCACAAGAAAAATGGTCTCGATCCGCCCCTGTATGGAATGACTTCAACAATGTGATTATATTTGCAGGAGGTGCATGACTACTTGAAGACTGTTTGTCCAGACTTGCATATTGCTCGAGGTGAATATGATGAGGAGACACGTTACCCGGAAACAAAAACATTTACTATTGGTCAGTTTAAGCTTGGAGTGTGCCATGGTCATCAGGTGTGATTACATTCCTGAGATATTTTATCCTATTTTTGAGTTGAGGATTGTTATTGGTTTCTTGATCATCAGGCATGGACTGTATGGCCTTGTACTTCTAACCATGCCTTGCGTTGTACTGCTTATTGGCTGAACAAGTGACAGTACATAGTACATCTTTTAGAATCACAGTCTAGAAGCTCCCTTTTGTGTCCTTTTCTTCTTTTCACTAGTTTTTCATGCGCTCGTGGATCAAAACATTTGCTGGAATGATTGAGAAAAAGATAACCATAAACACTGAACAGTCCTCTCGAGAACTAAAATAAATTCTGGTAAAATAGTCATTTACGGATTCACTTTTCTGAAGGTTATTCCATGGGGGGACCTGGACTCGCTGGCCATGCTCCAGAGGCAGCTGGACGTAGACATTCTTGTCACCGGTCATACCCATCAGTTTACAGCATACAAACATGAGGCTGGAGTCGTTATAAATCCAGGGTCGGCCACAGGGTCCTACAGTAGTATCACTTATGATGTCAATCCAAGCTTTGTTCTCATGGACATTGATGGGCTGCGGGTTGTGGTATACGTATATGAACTCATTGATGGAGAGGTTAAGGTTGACAAAATTGATTTTAAGAAAACGGCATCAAGCTCTTAACCTCCTGATGTGAAAAGTAGTTGTGGATGCATTCATCAGAGTGATCAGCCAGTGGATGAATATGCATATGCTTGCACTCAGAACTTGATTTCACATATTTTTATTTGTTTCGTTTTTCATTTCCTTTCTTAGTGGCGCTTATACAACTGTTGCCTAAGGCCATTTTCTTATGGATTTGGCTTGATTGGTAGGGGATCTTAGATTTAGTTTTCTTTCTTTTTCTTTTTTTTTTCCCCTTCAAAATTTTTTTCTTTGGTTCTTTGTAATTCTAAAACTATGCACAACTTGTCGATTAGTTGACTTCTAATTTGAAATTTATAATGAATGTCGGATTTATGATGCTCAAAAATGCCAAATTCGTTATGATGAGTTGTTTTGACATCACTAATCGTGCAATTATTTGAAGAAAATCGGTTTTTGGCAAGTAGGGGTGCTAAGTGAAAAATTTATAATAAAAGTCAGATATAGAAATGTCCAATATATTATGATGAGTTGTTTTGACATCACTAATTGCGTGTTTGACCTTGACTATTCGAAGAAAATCGGGCTTTTTGCAAGTAGAAATGGGGTGCTAAACTAAAAAATAAACTTTGATTCTTGAACATCTATCCATCAAATGTCATCACCATAACTTGGGCGAAAGTCCATTTTGGTCTCAATTATGATGCAAGGAAAATTGCATTGAATAACAATGCAAAATTGTGATGTGGGCCCATGACAAGGATATAAGGGCCTGTTTGGTAGGAATTTTAATCCAATTAAAATTGAAAATATAGTCGTTATTGGGTCACTCGTCTAATAAAAGTCAACCATAACGACTAGTTTTTCA
>CAIGRF010259623.1:23847-34948 GCA_903798235.1 Fraxinus ornus
ACCATTTTTTTTTGTCAATGATATTGTTGCACAAGTTACGCAAATTGAATAAAGTAGATTTAAATATTATTTTAATGACAAAAATTAACTCAATATTCGGAATTATACGACTTTATTCTTGAAACTATTGTCCGTGAGAGTGTGAGGTAATAAAGATTAATTGATATAGTCAAAAGAAGATAAAATTCATGTAACAACCAAAATCATGTGACATAAAAGTTAATAAATTATGGTAAGAGAGAAACATTGCTCGCTTGCTTGCTCGCCTCTTCACCTCTTATCATCAGGTCATCAACTTTTTGGACCTTTCGGACTCGTAAACGTCGACGTTATGACTTTGCAAAGATATGAATGCTAATCCAGGCTTGATCACCATGATCCCTTTTGTGAGAAGACACCCCCCATGTCTTGATGATGTTACAAGATCGCGTATTGAACAAGAAAATAAAGAGTTTGTCTAAAACTATGAGCTGATTTTGTTATAAATAATTAATTTCAAATTCTGTTACTCTGTTTTCTTGGAATCTTGGCATCAATTGCTCCATATGGGGTGTTTGCTTGAAACTTAATAAAAAACATAGAAGTCTTAATCTCATTAACTAAACATTATTATATGTGGACTTATTTGTTTAATGATTTTATTCCATTTCACAAATGACTTTCAAAACTTGTTTCTTCTCTAAATTTCCTGTTTTCCACTAAATAAATATCTGTCATTAGCCCCACAACTGCTGTCAACTTCTTTATTTTCTCAAAAACTTCTGATAAGTACTTAGACAGTCACTTGCTCCAATCACATTTTTAAAAAATTAAAATTAAAATCACATTCTATAATGTATGCTGCTTTTTTAAAGCTCTTGTTAATTTCATTTTCTATTGTAATCTCTCCCTCTTTCTCAATTTGCTGATACACAGATGTAAGTCTTTATTCCTTGCATCATACGTGTGGCTTTGACTTAGAATTTTAATTTTGCACGGTTCCGCAGGATCTCAAGGAGCAATTGTGAGAAATAGACATTCTAGAACAGCATTTCAGGCTAGCTGCAGTGCACATGGGTAGGCACTCTTGCTGTTACAAGCAGAAGTTAAGAAAAGGGCTGTGGTCTCCAGAGGAAGATGAGAAACTCATAAACCACATAACTAAGTATGGACATGGCTGCTGGAGTTCAGTCCCAAAACTTTCAGGTAATTTAGCTAGCATAAATTCCTCAATCATTCTCATGTATATTATCAGATTAATGTACAATAAATGCTAAGATCCCTTTGTGTTTTTCTCACCTTAAATAATGTCTTCAAGGGCTACAACGTTGCGGCAAGAGCTGCAGATTGAGGTGGATTAATTACTTAAGGCCTGATTTGAAAAGAGGGACTTTCTCAGAGGATGAAGAAAAACTAATAATTGAACTTCATGCAGTTCTTGGAAATAGGTGCTTTAATTTTGATTAATCTTAGGTTTTTTTTTATTTCCTTTTTCATTTCATGCTGTTAATGATATTGAGGATGGTATTTTCTGCCATTAGGTGGTCTCAAATTGCTGCTCAGTTACCTGGAAGAACAGACAATGAAGTAAAGAACCTCTGGAACTCATCCATCAAGAAAAAGCTAAGGCAAAGAGGGATTGATCCTATCACTCACAAACATCTGTCTGAGATTGAAAATGAAGAGAAGGCATCCGTAACCACCAAAAATGATGAGAAAATGTTGAAAGGATCCATTGATGCTCAGGGAATTGCAGAAGAGAATGCAAAGCCCTCTTCAGTTTCTATAGACAATTGCAATAATATGGCAGCACCGACGCCTACCCACAATTTTTCCCTAAACAGGTTTCTAATTAGCCATGAAAATGTCACTGCCAGTTTCCAGCACCTAGATTGTGGTCCCAAGACCGGGTCGTTGATGATCCCTNATGATACCTGATGGAAATTTAGTCTTCGCATCGAACTCCAAGTGTTCAGAGATTGTAGCTGAGTTCTGTTCTTCTATGACAACTACTTTGCCTCCTTCCATGAGCCTTCCATTGGATAATTCCATAGGCCTTCTCAGTGTCCACAAGGTTCAGAAATGGGATGCTTGCACAGTAAGCAACAGTGGCAGTGCTAAACTACAAAGTAACTGCAGCACCTTTGAGTACAATGACTTTCCATGGGAACCTGCAGATTGTGGAAAATATGAGAAAGAAGCCAGTATTCAAGAAACTATCAGGCTGACAGATTATAACCAAGGTCCATTTTCACAAGTAAATACTGTTCAGCATCAAAATGATCAAGACATGTACAGGCAAATGAAACCAGAAACTTCACTGAGTGCTAATTGGCACCAGAACCAGCAGCCTCTGCCGGCTGAAGACTTATATAACAAGCATTTTCAGAGATTTCCAGTCACTTTTGGATAGAAAATTCAATAGGTGTGAGCTATAGAGTTCTATTTTTTTTTAAAATCTGTATATAAAAAAGAAAAAGAAGCACCTATGCAGAAACTCTCAGCCCTTTGATTTTTCAAAGAAGAATTAATATGCTGCTGTTGCCTGTTCATCTTCTTTACACTGTTAAGGATAAAAACTAAGATCTTTCCTATTCTTTTCTCCTCTTCCATATATTTTTTATGATCGCAATCATGTCTGTTGGACAAATCAAATATTTATTATTGGTAATTACTATTATTGTCAATCCTTATTGCATTTTCTGAAATTTTTTCATCACTTCAGATGCTGGAACACCATCAATCTAATTCAGTACTTGCCTTATCAATCAAATGCTTTCCTGTGCAAGATTCAAGGAATCATTTGCCTTTAATGTGCGTCTGTCGTTGTCTTCTGCGTATAGAGATGGTTTTCATTTTTGACAGTCCTTTCACCTCCATTTATGCGTCACAATTTTTCTGAACTTTGGTGTGAAATTGATTCACGAACCATAATTAAGGTTCTTTTGCCAAGTATTAGGCTTGAACTTTGGTAACGACGTTTGATTTATGAAAACTAGTGTTGTGAAAAGCGGATAATACCGAATTAATTCAATATCAAATTGTTGAAGAAAATAAGAGTTTAAGCCACGGTATAAAATAAAGATCAAAAGAACACATGAACAATATAATTTTGCAGAGAATGAAGATTTTATTATAATATGGAGAAAAAATATAAAGATTATGTGTTTAAAATGTTTTCAACTTCTTACTAAATCATAATGAAGAGCAAACTATATATATGGAACAAATAGAGGATGTCCAAACCCTCGAGTTGTAGTTGTAGTAGAATGTGAGAAATAGAGTCCAAAACAGAGTAGAGAAAAAATTGCACAAGAGACAAAACAGACGGGTGGCGCCTAGCGAAAATCACCTTAGCGCCCACTTTCAGGTCCTTTATTTTAAAATCTTGATTTTTTTTTTCATTCCAATGCATTCTTCAAGTCCAATACAAATTCCTATTCTCAACAAACTTTCAAGTAGAACTTCAATTAGAATTCGCCAAATAAATTTGAATAAGATTTCACAATAGCATTTCAAATTGAATTCACTTTAATTAGAACTCTCAATTATTTTCAATAAAGAATTTGGATCACACCCAAATTCTAACAACTAGGTAAGACTATAACTTAACAATGTCCGAAAACCGAAATAGTAAATTGCATTCATTGGATTGTTGGATGTGGTGCACTTTGTCAATACTTAAGGATCACTTTCTTGATATAATGAATGTGTGTAGACTAGATAAATTGGATTGGTCCATTGAAATTCGTTTTATATATATACTATAAAAGAAACACGAGGTAAATCTAGTTTTAATGTGTGAAATTGATTTTGAAGTTTAAAAGATCCTATTTCCTGTTGTAATCTTGAGGCTCCAGCAATATCTTCAAAATCACTCACCATAAAATCGAGAATTTTCCATTATAAGGCCGTGGAATTTGGGATTATCACTAATTGATTGATGACTCGAAATGCCATAAAATGATAGAGTTGACACCTTCTTGGCTCTCTACGTTTCTCTACTTGTGGAAGGAACAGTAAAAGAGGGCTCTCTCTCTCTCTCTCTCTCTCTCTCTCTCTCTCTCTCTCTCTCTGAGAGCCATATTGATTTGATACTTAAAGAGACACCAAGGTTGTGTGTGAGCTGGAAGAATATATTTTGAAATAGTGGATTGATGAGGAATGTGTGGTTGAAAAAGAAGAAAAAATTATTGATGTGATGAAAAATATTATTTTAATAATGTGTGATTGAAAATGAGTAAAAAAATGAGAATGAAAATTTTAATGTATACCAAACAGGGGAGCCAAAATGATAAAGTCTCTCCCCAAGAAACTTCCTCTTCCTCTTAAGTCCCGTTTGGCTTGGCTAAAAATATGATTTTTAGTAAAATTTTGATAAAAGTTGATGAAATTTGAGATTAAAAATTTGATAAAAGTTATGGATCTCACGAAACGTACGGCTAAAATTAATTATAGACTTTAACTTTGATCTTTATCATTTCTTTTTGAACTAAATCAAACAAAGGTTAAGAGCCATATATATATATTGCCTTTTTCTAACTTTGCACTTCCCGTTTAGAAACAATTTAATTGACACATAACATAGTTAGGGTCCGTTTGATATACAAATGTGGAAATAAATTTCAATTCTATGTTAGTTAGAAAATAAAAACACACTAAATCCATAAGAATTCGTTTTTTATGAAGAAAAAAAAAATACAATTTAAAGTGGTTGTACTTTGAAATTCAGTTTTCATTTCCACATTGCAATCAAACGTTCAAAGTGAAATTCGTTTTCCTCTGATGTGATATTTTTCACGGAATTCATTGCTATCAAACGTACCCTTATTGGAATTAATATTATAGAAAATATAAAAACTTGCACATGGATATTTATTATCGACACGTTATTCCGACTATTCTTCAAATTGTTTATTTGAGAACTCGCAGGGTGGCACGAATAGTTAACTAGCAATAATTCAAAGAACATATATTTCAATCTGAAGAATCAAATAATTGACATGTACTACCTTCTATACGTCGGGTATAAAGGCAAAAGTCTCTTTTTCGTGCCCTCGTGCGAACACTAACATACGGACTATTCTCTTTTTTCTTGAATATAATATGTATTAAAGTTTATGCCATGCATTTTTGTGGTTGTGATTACACGTCAATCAAATAATTGAGTCCCTCGATGCCCTACAATTTTTCATCCAGGAAGAAAACAAAAGCACAGGAATTGGATTGGTACAAAGGAGAAAGACGAAATGGCAAATAATTGAATACAAGTTTTTTTCTTCAATTGAATTGCTTTTTTTTTTTCTTGATGAAGGACTCAATCTTTATCCCTCTCAAATATCACTCTCTTCTATTTGTGATAAAATTAGTAGGGTTTTTAATAGGCTTATCGCACAATACCCCCTTCGAATGGACTCATTGTCAATTCTTTATTTTTTTTTTCTTTTATTTAAATAAGAGTATATATTTATCACTTCATAAGGCTTTATTGAGAAAATGGAAGAAAAGTGTGTCTTTCGCACCTCAATGTCATATAGGTGGATTTTCAGCCAATTTCAAAAGGTAGGGGATGTTTGGCAATAGATCCATATGATGGGGATATTGCGCCAATAAATTTTTTTTAACATTAACAAACGAACTAGAATAAAGTAGTTGATTATGAAATGAAGCCAAATGAATTCTAAATAAATCAAGAAAACTCAAAATACATTATTTATTGTAATAAGTCACTTGTATTAGTTGATAAGTTGGTACTTAAATGTTGTAAGATGTGTATATAGTTGGATTAGAATAAATAAGATCAAAATGTATCTTTGTTCTAATGCTATTCATCTTGACGATCAACAGTTTATGTGATAGTGAAATTACCGCTACAATGTTGCATGAAGAAATATTGAACAATATATGGTAGTAGTCATATTCCCACATAAACAGATAATGATGAATATCATTATGTTGATAACTATGCTACAGTTTTATTATGTTTACAATTCAATTTTAGAATAAACGGATTCATAATGGACAATATAGAGTGAGACTATGCTTCTAATAATGACATCGAGAGCACGACCGTCATTTATGATACACTTCCATCACTAAATTGGCATGCCAACTCTGCAATGACTGCGATTATGATGCAACAAGAACAAGAGTTATTGAGGGTTCTTAAGAGTATCAGGCATAAGAGTTAGATCAGCCACTTGTAGCATGGCAATAGGATATTGTGCCGTTGAGAGCTTTGAGGTTCCAGCTTAGATGTATTTACTCCTCTTAACTTTAGGGATAATTACAGTCATCGCTTCAAACCTTTCAAATCGTTGCAGGTTTTACCCTAACCTTTCATAATTGCACCCATGGTTCCAAACCTTATAAGTGCATGCGATCAGAGGAAAAATGGATTGTAGGGGGTACGAGGTTGATTTTGTTTGGTAGTGTGGTTGTTAAGGGATAAAATCTCACATTTAATAAAAATGAAAATATAGAAAATTTTATAAGGGTTTAGACTATTTCTCTTAATAAGGTTGACATTTTAAGTGCGGTGAGAAGAAGTGAAATTTTATTTTTCAATTTAATTATTTTATGAAAGAAAATATAAAATTACCATTTTACCCTTTTTTATTATTAAAAATGTGGTCAAACATAATTTTCTGGTTAACTAACAGAAAAATGGATGTATTCCATCCATTCATCCTCTAGTCGCACACATTTAAAAGGTTTGGGACCACAAGTGTAACAAATATAAGGTTAAGGTGAAACCTTTAATGATTTGAAAGGTTTGGAACTGTAGCTGCAATTATCCCTTAACTTTATGCACCACTTTAGTAGATGTAGACGGCCGGTACTGCACCACAGTCAGCTGAGAAGGAACCAACAAAAAATTAACATCCACAAAACCAGTAAAGTTGCTACAAATTCAAACTAGGAACAAATATTATAGCATTCTTGTGGCCTTGATTCCCAACACAACGTTCCCCATTGCAATATAAAGCCCTGTTTGTCTTACATTATTCAAAAATATATTTTTCTCTTTTTTATTTTCAACCACATATTTTTCAGTAAAATAATATTATACGTAAATCCAAAACATTTCCTTATTTTTTAAGAATACATTCTTCAAAATATTATTATTTAAAATACATTTTTGGTCAAAATGCATTTTTAATGGAGCCCAAACAAGGTCAAAATAACGAAATCAATCAAAGCATTCAGTGTAATCGATATTACCATGTGTATATACATCAAAGGTGGCTCAAAGAGCTTGGAGCCTTAAACAAAATCTTGAAGGAATAATCACAGATAATACATGGCAAAAAAGAATCATGGAATTATCAATTGAAATCACATCATTGATCACCTACACATATTATCGTCACTGATTATTGAGGACAACGCGATTTATGATATCATCATTGATCACCTACACATATTATCGTCACTAATTATTGATGACAACACGGTTTATGATATCACCAACAATCACCGATGGTGCTTTGGTCACAGATCATCAAGGAATAAACATTTATTGTTTATTCACCTTTTAAAATTTATTATTTGTGCATAATTTAAGATTTCTTTTTTACTTCAACAATTTTTCCATTAATTTATATTTTAGTTACATTATTTATTGATGAAATCTCACCCAGCAAATTAAATTGAATTTTTTACATTTTTCAATATTAGTAACAGAAAATTAGTTTATAATTTTATTTTAGAATTTCTTAAAGCTAATATACTAATTTCTTAGCTTTATTATTTTATTTAATGACAGAAATTATATCGGTAAACTAAACTATTGAACATAAGTGACCTCATGCTTGAGCCGGCTCTCACATGAATGATACCTAGTTGTTAACATGTTCAAAAATGCTTTGTGTGATTTTCATAATAAATCTTGAAAGCCTCCCTTTTGCCACCATCAAGAAGAGAGTAGCTCATGGATTCATGAATCTTGAAAGGTTCCCTCAGCGATACTGCTGCTTCCATGGCCTTGTTCACAGCACTAGCCTTTGCAAGCATGTAGACCTTGAAATTGAATGAACTTTTGCTCTCTTCTTGCTGTTCTTAGGCGAGGATTACTGACATGGAAATCGAAGAAAAAAAAAAAAGGGTTCAGGAATCTGGTATGGTGAAAAATGGGATATGGGGATTCAAAGGCTAAAAACAATTCTTGAATGAGGTTAGGGATGATTGACGAGAATTAGTGTGAAGTAGAAGGTGAATACTGAATCGTTTAAAGAAATAGGAGAGGAAATTCAGTCTGTTGGGTAGTCCTCCTCGAATGGACAATCATGAAAGTAACATTTTTGTGCTGTTTCCGGTTCAGAGAATTACGTGACTTGACTCTTATCATGCAACATTCTGGTTCACCCTCATAAGACGCAATTTTCTGCACAACAAACAGATTTAAGTGGACATACAACAATTTTCTATGTGCACCGATTCTCTGATACTTCATTAAAACCTTTTCCCTATTATAGATGACGCTCCAATATTTGAGACATGGTCCTCAAAATCTAAGGCGATGACTCCATTAGACTGCAGATATATCATTTAAAAGCCGGGAGTGTTTCTGGATATTATCGAGTTGGATTAATCAAGTTTATTTTCTTGAATAGAAACCTCAATACTAACTATGGCTAGTACGATCTATCTATGTTGACATACAAAAATTCTTCACTATTTGAGATGTCAATATACCTAAAATATTACCTATCTCTACCCAAGATCAGAACATTACAAGTAGCTACTAGCACTAATGATTTTCATGGTACAAACAAATTGATAGCTTTCATCTCAGTAGAAAGAAAGGGATGTCGGTTCTGAGAAACAAGGAAACCTGAATTGATGGTCACTTTTCACATTCTTAAAAACCTTAAAATGTACAAAATGTACAACAAGCATAACCAGTTCAAACAGCATAACAAGAAAACATAAAGGGTGCTTGAAACAAAGCATGATATTACAATTTCAATCAGTAAATACGAGCAAAACTTCAGAGCAGAATCCAAGATTAAAAAAAAAAAAAATTGTGTAATTACTAATAGTAAAAACTATATGAAAATTTACAGTGTTGATAAGATGTATAACACCAAGATTAAGGAAGAACTGAAAAAGGAAGACAGAAAAAATAAAATAAAATTGAATTAGCAAAATTAGACTCGTTCCATCTTAGTCATCTTGATTGCTGCGTTGATAGGATCTTTAGGATCGTCCATAAATCTTTTCCAGAACCAATGGTCTCTCCAGATTTGTGTCATTTCTTCAATGGGAATGTTCTTCGTCTCAGGCATGAAGAAGTAGCAAAAGATGGTCATCAACACCACAAAGAACGCAAAGAAGATGAAAAGACCAAACTTCATTGTGCACAGCATCACAAGGAACACCTGAGCCACTATGAATGAGAATAACATGTTAACTGCTACGTTAACACTCTGACCAGCTGACCTAATCTCCAACGAGAAAATCTCACTTGGGTAGAACCATCCCAAAGGCCCCCAAGACCACGCGAAACCAGCAACGTAGATGCAGATGCATATCACCACCACTATGGCAAACCACTTTGGTAGTAGCATCACATCTCCCGTCACACCAAATTTGGCCCCAATATGAGCAGCAACAGCAATCTGTATCATCAAGAATAAGCAAAAGATTACATTAGCAACAACCATGAATAATTAATATAAATGCACGTGGCTAAAAAAATCAGTTAATGTTTTACCTGAAAGATGAGCATTTGGACACCTCCTTCAAGAAATTGTGTTCTTCTGCCCCACTTATCAGGCAAATGCGATCGATACACAAGTCGCCAAGACATTTACGATGCCAGTAATAACAGCTGACATGAGAGAAGCATCGCTTCCAAATCCAATAGTTTTAAAGAGCACAGGGGCATAGAACATAACCACGTTGATGCCAGTAAGTTGTTGGAAGAAAGGGATCAAGATGGACATAACCAACTGAGGACGTTAGCACCGCCTTTTAAAGTTATTTTGCCAAGGATTCTGCACCAGCCTTGCTTCATTCCTGGCTGCAACAATATCATTGAATTCAGCATCAACGTTATCAACTCCTCGAATTTTCTTGAGCAGTGCTTTTGCCTCCTCTTCCCTTCCCCTATCCACAAGGGAGTTGGGGGTATCTGACAGGAAAAAAGATGCTATGATGATGATGATAGCAGGAACTCCTGCCAATCCCAGACTGAGCCGCCATCCCCAGCCGCCCTCAATCTTAGCAAAGAAATAGTTGAACAGATTGGCTATTGTGATCATCAGTTGGAAGCAAACATTAAATGTTCCACGGTAATTGTACGGTGACATCTCTGATAGATAAAGGGCACAGACTGCATATTTAAAAGAATAAAACTAAAGTTAGACGAATTGATCAGACTGTCAAATTAAAAAGAGTAAATTCTTATACAAATCAATAGAATTACCTGGTTAGCAAAGCCAACACCAATGCCCAATAGAACACGGCCCAAGATTAGCATACTGACGTGCACTGACGTTGATAATGGCGCCCAACAAGAAAATTAGTCCTCCAAACATCATGGACTTTCGCCGGCCAAATTTCTTGGTCATTGTGGATGCAAAAAAGGACGCTACAAGTGCAGCCAAGTACAGGGAAGAAGTAAACAATGTCAAAATCTGGCTATCAAACTTGCAGTATTGGTTAGTTGATGTATCGTCCATCTGTTTACTGTAAACACATGGAAAGAATTTCTCTTGAAAATGTGCCATGGAAGTAACTCCACCTATAAAAGGAAAATCAAGAAACTTAAACCAGAATTCTTCTTGAATAATCAAAACGAAGAAAAAGAATTCCAAGGAATGTATATATATATATATCTTGAAAATATGTTGAAGTATTATTACTTCCTTCTTTTGAACTACCTCATTTACTAAATCACATAAAAGACATAATTAAATATTATAAAAGGAAACAATAATCTCACCACTGTAAACACAATGCTAAAGACTGGACTGACGTTATACCAAAGCCTACAAACGGGACTACCCAAACACGGGCTGACCAACGTCTATTCAGTAGACATCCAAGCAACACACCAGTATGACCCTAGACACAATGACAATAGTAATATGACACATTTCACTCTCACAAAACT